>JASDQU010883684.1:25808-43309 GCA_032191745.1 Picea mariana | reverse complement strand
CTCACCGGTAGCAACCCTAAAATTGGTTTGAATATCATAGATGTCCATTGCATTTGGTGTGAAGATGAATTTATTTCCGGCGTCGTAATTCTTCATCTGATACATGGAGAGAATATTGATGGAAAGTTTGGGAACGTGCAACACATTCTCGAAGCTTCCGTTGGTGAGTTCAATCCTTCCTTTGTCGGTGAATTCGAATGGAGAGTTGTCCCCCATCAGAATAGGAGGACCTTTGCATGTATCCAATGAAGAATAGACTTCTTTTTTCTTAGCCATGTGACATGATTCTCCTGAATCTACAATCCAAGCATTGAGAGAGGAGTTGATGGAAATCAAGGCATGGCTAGAATTTCCTTTCTTGGGATTCTGATCTTCTGGCTTCTTCTTCTTGGCACCCTTGGGGATATGATCTCCAAGGTTATTTTTTTGAAGTATTTGAGTCATTATATCTATTTGTTTCTACATGCATGCAGATTTTGGATGGAATCATTTATGGAAATATGTGCATTTCTCCTCTTTTCTTCCCCTTCCACCTTTGGATCGAGAGGCATCGTTGAAGGGTTTTGAGTACCCTTCCTTCTTCAGATTTGAATGAGATTTAATTTTTTATTTATCTTTATATTTCTGATATTTATGGCTTCCATATTGCACATTAAGTTCATGCGCCTTTGGGCCTTTGATTTTTCCCATGTTGATGAGCTTGGTTTTCTCTTGTGTCATGGATTTGATAAAGTCCTCAAGAGAAGGCATATTCTAGGTGGCTCCAGAGGTGAATTTGAATGAATGGAATATTGATATGAACACACATAATTTAGGACCAAGTTTGGAGAGAATGGTGAGAACAATTTCTTTCTCCTCCTTAGATTTATCAACCCCGCAAGCTTTGAGTTGCGACAGTAAATCCTTGAATTTTGTAAAGAAATCTTGGATATTGTCAAATATTTTTGGATCCAATGTGAGAAATTCTATCTCTAGCATGTGTCCCCTCGTCTCATCCTGTTTTCCAAATATCCCTTCCAAGGTGGTCCAGGATTCATTGGGGGTCTTACAAGAAGATATGTGAAAAAGGAGATTGGGAGAAATAAGACTGCAAATTGGTTTGAATGCTTCATCCATTTGATTTAGATACATGGATTTTTCTATGGTTGATGTCAGTTTTGTGTATATATTCAAGTTTAACCTATACAATCCCATGGTTGAAATATGTATGACTATTTTCTCCTTCCATGCAAAGTAATTGTAAGGTGTAAGAATGAATTCTTTTGGGAAATCCATATTTTCGTTGTCTTTAATCTTTTGTACCTGCAAAAAAATTGGTGTATCTTTTTCTTAGCAGTTTTTCGTCTCTGACCTCCAGGGAAGTCCCAGTGTTTGACATGCCTATGGAATTTTGTAAACTTAGACCAATTTATCCCACATACATCATGGGAATTTATTCTTTCACTCTATCATATATAATCAAGGTGAAGGAGGTCCTTTGGGTATGAAATGGAGTGTAATTTAATGATTATTGCAAATGAGTGTATTTGGAATCTCTTTCTCTTTAGAGATAAGCTACCACCATTCTAGCTAGTTTGTGTTCTACAGTCTTTTCTATTTTATTCATTAATAGAAGTTGGGTTTCAATGTATTTTTGTGTGTATCTCATTTCGTTCTCAACATAATCCAGATCAAATTGGGACCTCATACCGGGGAGTACCCATGTCTATTAAAGGGAATTTCACCTGCATTAATAGGCCTAAGTGGTCATATCAATTTGGATCAATTTATGTTGTTTACATTGATGAATTGGAACATATTTTTCATCACAATTATAGTAGAGTCCCCATATTTGGTGATATTCCATTTATTTTGGAGACAACCTTTGTACTTTTAAGAGATGAGTAGGATTTTTGCTTAGGGAAGTACCCCAAGGATGATGAAAGCGGGAAATGAAGTTTGGATTTTTTGTTTATGTTGACAATATGGAAATACAAGTTGGCATTGATGGCATTGGTACTGATGTCAATAGATGAAAGACATTGTTGTTGGTTGGCATTGACAAATAACAATGTGCATTAAGGCACTCTGTTACTATAGTGCAATAAGCCCTTTCATATGCTTTGTTTTAAAATAAGCTATGTCTTAACATAATCTCTACATAGATGCTCTATTTTAAAATAACAGTCTATGACAATTTCAAATAAACATATTGAGCATAGAAGAATTATCTATAATCTCAATGATATATATAAAGAGGCTTTTAGGGAAAGGAGGTTAGGATGGATTTCATGGAAATGGAGAATTTTTTGTTTAAGAGGAATAACATTGGAAACGACATAAATAAGTATAAATAATTATTTCAGGAGTTTCCAAGATGTGGAGACAAAACACAAAATGGAGTCTTTGTATTTGACATTTATCCTCCACCAGACTATCCACAAGTCCCACCTAGGGTAACCTTTCTTACAATAGGATTTGGATCAACACTCTTTAATCCAAATCTATATGTCAATGGAAAGGTCTGCTTAAGTTTGCTTGGAACATGGAGTGGTCCAGGCTGGCAACCCAGGAAGTCAACTCTTCTGCAAGTTCTTGTCTCAATTCAGAGCTTGATATTTGTAGAGTATCCATTCTACAATGGCCAGTGTGCTATAATCATGTCTGACTTACAAAAATGTACCAACCTGGCACAACGATATTTGTAGGGTATGTGAGAGTATTCATATTGTTCTTTGTGGGAACAATTTCGATGTGAATAACAGACAAGTTAAATCCAAACAGGTTACTATCCACAAGAAAAAAAAAGAACCTTCAATATCATGAAATATCGACTAAAACCATTTACAATTTTGAGAAGCCATATCTTTATCTTGCACAAAAACTTTCTGGTGATCCCAATATTCATTTTGTGGAGTCACCTTCTCTTGCTCCACCAGAGGTTTAGATTGATATGGCTACAAAATTGCAGTATCAGGCAGATCTTGCAACTGCTACAACATAGCCTATCCCTAACGACGACGATGATGCTTTTGACAATTGAGAGCTAAATATACCTATGATAGGGTTATGTTCTTAGCATAATGGTGGAGTTGAATAATTTTATCAGCTATGTTGTTCAATAGGACAGAGGCAGTGAATGCGACTGTGTGAATATAAAGGATCTCAATTTCATATACACATACGGGTGTTTGTATTGGAAGATGGTGCAAAGCGAATGATCGATATATCTAGTGGACTCGATACAGTTTGATTAAGAAAATTGATCCCGACAAAGGCATGGAAAATGAATGACAGTGTTGCATGGGCTTGTTAAACTGGTGCAGAGACTCAACAACCATCTTATCAAGAGATCGAATGTACTGATTAAATTTTCAGTTGGGAATTATACCACATGTATGGTGTGGAAAATTTAATATCGGTTTATATACACAACACTCTCCATAGCATTTTGACGTGTAGTGAAAGGGTATGGTGGGGGCTCTGGGTGCTTGGACTTCACACGAATATCACCATCCTAGAGCCTGGGATGACCTGTCAGGCCCCTACCTTTTGGTCAAAGAGACTGAGAAGGTTGGATAAATATTTTTTTTTATACACTACTGGCATGACAGTCATATGAGTGACCATGGGCTTAAAAGAGTTCATTACATCAGTTGGAAATGAAACTACCAATTATGTCAGAGTTTTTGGCACAATACCAAGTCTAGAAGGTCACCAAGTCCATGCTACCATGTTAATGAACTTTCAAAAATTGAAAAGTGCTATTACTATCAGAGTTTTGGCATACTGCCATTTCTGGAGATTCACCAAAAACAAAGTAAAACCCTGCTTAAGACCACATATTTCACAGTCACTATTTGGAAAAATGATAGAGATAATTATGAACATGGATCGTATGAAGAAATTGTAGAGGCTATAAAATATCCACCACAACTGTCGAAATGTTCACATGCTACCATTTTTAGATGTCCACCAAAGTTAATAAAACCCTGCAAAGATGCAAAAACAGTGACCTGTTAAAAGACATAGTTAAATGATTCTTGGTTAATCATTCATACATTAAAAAAAAAGGAATAGGAATGATGACAATGTTATTTTAATTAACTAATAATTGAAGTTGTAATATAAAAAAAAATATTAAATGTCAAGGATCATGGGAAATTTGGATGACACGTAGAAGATGATGGCTATGTTTGTGAAAGTCTTTGAAGATCCAAAAACTAAAGATAAATATGAAGATGGTGATGCCAACATAATGTATTCTGATGTTGAAGAAAATAGTGACATTGATGTTGATGCTGATGAAGGGCATGGTGAAAAGGATGATCGGCCTGCAGCCTGGAAAGAACAAAGACACAATGTATAAATAATTGTGTTATTAAAAATCAAAGGTTATTAGCCTGAAATTGAAGAGGTGTGATAGTTATGAAAAGTTATGTAACTATAAAATAGACATATTGTTTGGTGAAAAGGTGTGATGACATGCCTATATAATTGCTAAATATCAAAAGAAGAAAAGAGTGTCTCTTGTTGAAGATAGAATATTAAATGAAAAAGAGACAGAGTAGAATAGATGAAGTCTAGTGCTTGACAGAGAAGATTACCAGAGGACTGCATATATCATTTTCAGATTGTTGAACAAAGGGTGGTTGGGAGGTGCTAGGGAAGGTTGGAGATTGTAGGGGATTAGGTGCTTCCTTGTCAGTTGTAGCTGACTAAATAGGGGTTCGAAGCCTCCTACTAGTTGGAGCTAGTGAATAGGGGTGTGGGTGTATCCTGATCAGTTGGTGTTGATCTAAAGAGGAAGAACATATTACTTCTATGTAACTTGATGGAGAAACTTATGAACAGAAAGAAAAAGAGATGGAGAAACTCATGAGAAACCTGAAAAACCAAATCCTAGAAGCAAATAGGATGGAAGAAAGTTTGGAAAAATCTCTTAAAGAGAAACAAATAAACTGTGAAAGAATGGAGGCCGAATTAGTTCATCTAAGAAAATAAATTGATGCAAAACTTATTCAAACAAGATATGAAAATAGCTCTAAAATCTTAGATAAGATTATTACCACACAAAGGGTGTTACACGTGATTTTGGTCACTCTGATGATATCTTAACAATGGTGTATTCAAGCTCCCAACAAGAACTTTTTCCTAAGAAAAGTGGCACTTGTCTCCTTCCAAAAAACATATTTTTAAAGTGAGTTCGTGGGATGCCTATGGCCTAGGATGCAAGAATCCCTCATTCTCGCAGGCCACCTACACTTAGGGTGTGAATTTCTCGTAGTTTTCTCCATACACAGGGTGCGAACCTATTTTTAAGCTTGGAAAGGAGAAGAGGTCACGAGGGTTCTAGAAAGGAATCTTCTAGAAAGTGAGTTGGCATTCGTATGGTTGTCATTTTACTGACTTCTCAGATTTTATGGGATCATCCTCATCCATGTAACCATCTCACCTTCTCCTATATATTGAAAGGTTTCTAATGGAAAAGGTTAAGCAAGATTGAATGAAGAATTGGTGAAAGAATTGTGTGAAGAACCCTGCTTTGACAAAATCTTGGAGACTCTAGTTGGTCTATCAAGAGGAATTGGATCTTCTTCATGCAAGTACAGAGCAAGTGTGTGTGTTAGAACCAAGGGTCACTGAAAGGAAGCTTGCAACATCAAGGTGATCAGGTTGTATCTTCTACTTTCAATTAATATGATATAGCAGCATGTCCCTTTCCCATAAAGTCACTCTTACTTTATTGTGTAATTCCTTGATCATATGCATAAGTTGACATTGAATACATTTTTCTATCTTCACTTTGGTTGGTTTGTGTTGTCTTGGAATTGACCTCATGAGAACATCGGAGAAAAGCAGGAACAACAGAGACCTAAGGAAGTGATACAAAGGTATGTCACTTGTTCCTCCCTATTAGCAAGTTCAATGAGTACAACTTAGGGAAAGAGTCGTGTCCTGTCCTATTTTGTTCTAGATCTAGGTGGATCTAGGGAGATCTGTTAGTGTCTGCACCTATCGATTAGTCTGATAACAAAATTGGCGACTCCGCTGGGGATGCAACCCATTTTTTAGTGGTTTTTGGTGTTTTCCCGTGGCCATTTGCTCTTACCTTACCATTTTTCATTTCTATCAATCTTTGAGTCTTGTTGAGATTCTGACAACTCTCTGGGTCTAGAGGTTCCTTCAAAAATTGTGTCTTTTTTCCAAATTTTGCTTAGTTTCAGGCATTCTCACACTGAACCCTTCTATAGCCTGTGAGAACCCCTAGAGTTCGCACCCTTCTTTTCAGTCTAGTGCGAACCTCTCGCACTTTGCTTGTAAACAGCCTGCGAGAATGCTTCATTCTCGCATTGTAAACCACTGCTAGCCTGCGAACCCATTTGAAATTTTTTGGGATTAAGGTTTGTGTATGCTCAGATTCCCAGATTTGTATGTGTGTCTAAAAAGAACTTCTTGGGCCACTGATTTATTGTCTCTTGACTTCGTATTTTTGTGAATGATCAGTCTTCGGAGATCGAAATCTCTTTTTGTTCATTTTTTCTCAATTGTTATCTCTTGACCTCTTCTTAACAAGGATATAATATCTGATCCTAAAATTTGAGTTCTTGTTTGGTTGGGAGCCGGTGATCGGTTTAAAAGTTGGGATTAATTGTCTTTCTCAATTGCTCATTACTTGAAAAATTGTTACCCTCGTGCATTTGAAAAGACTAGTCTTGTTTTCTTGTTATTTTTGTCTTCATTGAAAGATTGGTTTGGGTTCTTTGTAGATTGTTTTTCATTAGTTGCTAGCTTTTCTTAGTTCCACCATTGTCATGTGGTTTCTTTTGAAAATTAAAAAACATTTTTCTTTTTAAAAGAAATTTGTATTCCGAAAATATTGGCAATCAAATGTTGAAATAGAACAATAGATAATTTGCATTGTTCGTGATTCATTGATATTGCATTTCAAAGAAGATTGTATATCGTAGTTCAAGATTGCTCCAGAAAACTCCTCTGTCCCTCCTGTAAATAGGATTCATTGAACAAAAATTGATATATTTCATTCATATCTATGCATTGTTGGGTCAGAGTCTCACACAACATCGGTTTCATCTCTGTCTTCTTTGAGTAACAACAACCTTTAATAATATCGCGCAATTTTTAAAAATTTAACTAGTAACTCTTTTCTAGGACTCTATTACACCAACATTAGCTAGGCTAGAGCTTTAGAATAAGCAGAGAGACACACTCTCCAAAGCACAAAACACACAATTTCATCTTGTGGTAAGGAGTGTCAAATTCCATTTGCAACATTTTGTCCTGGGAAGCCCTTCTCACACAAGGTTCAAACCCGAGGTCACATTGATATTGACAGAGTTACTCACCCTGATTTGTTGATATCGGTGTAGAGATCACACGTATTACGGGGGTCACTTGAAGGTATACCCACAATGATGAGTGGAAGCCTCTCAAGCTGATTTGTGCTAGATACCCTGCCCTTGCGTGTGGATCAGACTGTCGACTGTCCCCCCAGGCTTTATTATTGTTGGTGGTAACCTTAGTGGACTATCTTCTTAGGGTATTACACAAGGTGACTGTGAAGGGGAAAGTCTTCACAGTACCTGGAATCAACGTTGGCCAAACTCACTCGGGCTCCTTGGAGAGTATACCCATGATTATGTGTGGAAGCTTTCACCAGGGTGTAAGTCTGTTAAGCAGGTCGTCAACGTAACTTTTCCACCCTAGCCCAACCCCTTCTTGTCTCGTCGTTGAGACATTGGATTTCATCACCAACTAGTGACTTTGGAATTAGAAGATCTTGATTGCTTGGTCTTGTTCCCTAGATTTTTTTTACTAGTGCATGTTGTTTTTTCACCCAAGTTGACCATAGAATTTTCTTCGTTAGTTTTTTAACTCGTTCACAATTGACCCTCCATGTCATTCACATAGAATGCAAGGCTTACCCCCAGAAAATATGAAAGGTTCTCAACCCTTGCCTACCAACTCACTGGAGGGATCTCCTCAACAAAGTGAAGTCCAAGACGTCACCACTCCACAAGTGGAAAGAACTGACTCTCTAGAACGATTCTGAATTTCCAATTCTCGAGAGGAATTTTGACTTCACCCCAACTCTGAGGATGTATTCTGCGACTGAATTCTTCTGGAGAACTAGTTGTTCAGTCTTCTGGATCACCAACTAGACCTTTCCTAGAACTTGAGGTTCAAGATCCTTTTTGGGCTACCAGAATTTTTAGACGGGACCTCTTTGGCTCAAGAGCCAGCATTGATATCATTGTCTCACCTGAGCTACCTGAAACATCTGATCTGGATGTAGTACCATTTACTACTGCTTATAATTTTCCTGGTATAGAAGTTCTGTGAGCCGACCACATCATGACTCTCCCTTTACAAATGGTCCATTACACAGATACTATGAGTCTTCACACCAGGATTACTATGGCTAGCCAAGACCCTATTGGCAAACCACTTTCACCCAGAGTCACCCCGACACTTCCACCTAGATACCATGCATTGAATGCCTCTATTCCCATTCCTATGCAAATCACATCCAGAACTCCTAGTGGTCCCACTTCTTCTGGGMACTCTCCTCCYAGTTTCATTCCAACACTTCCTCCGCCCCCTTTCAGAGGACCTTTTCCATCCTCTATCAGGGGCACTGATCCTAGTGGCACCATTACATCATTCACACCAAATTACTAGATTCCTATTGATGGAAAATTTCACCAAGGAGGCCCGACTCAACCCCCCCCTTGCAGGGAAAATCCCAATTGGAACACAACCCCCAATTGGAGGACAACCCCCACCAACCACACCCTATGAAAAAAACATACCTCCATCCTTGGCCCAGTATTGGAACCATCTGATACAACATAATCCTCAATCGATTAGGGGGCAACAGCCTCAATCTACATCCGTTATACCCCCTAGTATAGGCCAACCATATCCAGGTACGTCTAACCCTATTTGGGGCTCGAATGCTCAACCCCATGCCCCTGTTCAAGGGTACAACCCTATGAATTACTTTCCTCCACAACAACCACTATGTTAGCACTCAAAAACGCACCTGCATTTTTGAAGGAAAGAGGCCTAATCTTGCAGGGAAAATTTGACTTGCTTCTCGAGCTCCAAATGCAGATCTGAAAGAATCGTTGGAAATTTCAGGATTTGTAGATGTCGATCGACTATTTAAACATGCAAAACGGACTCTCCATGACTGAGAAATTCGATTTTGGAAAAATCTGCACTTTCACCAGCGCAGAAGGCAGAATTTTGACTAGTTAGCTATGGAAAGTAGCGACTTTCAACAGCGCAGGAGCAGATTTTTCAGGCAAGTGTACTGTTGAAAGCTGTCACGGCCAGAATAGCCAAATTTTCGCCCAGATCAAGAATTTTTGGGTTTGAATGGTTTGAATCCTTATTCAATAAGCTGGTTATGAATTATCAAATCAAAATCTGAAGGCCATTCTTGGAGATGAAAGTCAAAAGGGATTTTTTGACTAGATTTAGTGATTTTCAAGGGCAAAATGATAGGGATTTTTGGCACACATCATCAAATTCGAATTCCAATTTCAAAGGAACAGATCAAAGAGCCTTGGAAGGCTAGGCTACACTTCATCAACTTTCAATCAATGTTTGAAGACCAAAAGATAGAGGTTGACCTCATCTTGAGGATCTCTCCTTATCTTTTGTGAGTTAGTTTTGACTTTCTATTTTTAGAATATCAGATCCATTGTTTTAGGATCTGAAAATGATTGTAAGAGGCTATAAATCCAAAGACATTTGGAGCTCTAGGGGGTTCGATCCTGGATACAGTAATACTCCTTTTTTGTACTCAGACATTCCATTGTTAATACAGATCACAGGTTCCTTTCCATTTTGGTATCAGTTTTTCATATTTCTCCTTCACTGTTATCTTGGTGTCAAACCTTGAATAGATTTTATCCTATTGTTTGGTTCATGACATTATAATCAGTTCCTTTAGTTGTTTATTAGACCCTGCTTTGCACTAGTTTATGAGCAATATTTTCTTCATCCACTGAAAGCTATTTTACTGATTAACCAATCTTGGAGAGCACTGTCTATTTGTTTATCATTTTGATGTCTGAATGCCATAAGCTGAATTGAGTTATCCCATTGATCCACCTTTACAAAATACAAAAACATTCATTTCTTAAGTTACCAAGCACCTTTGGTCTGCAACCACAAAGGGTTTCTTGGAGTGATAACAAATTGGCACCATTGCCGGGGAGACAAGTTAAGAAGCTTAACTTCCTGGGAGAACGACAAATCAGATCTAGTTCTTGATGATAGACAAGAAGTAGACACTATCAGGTTGTACATTTTCTATTTGGCGACTCCATGAAGGACGAATTCAGTGGCGACTCCATTGTTCAGAAAATTGTTGGTGACTCCACTGGTATGATATGAACAGGATCTTAGCCAAGAGGTATGCGTTCTGTGATTTTTCAAGCATTGCTGGTTTTCCTAATTAAGTACCTACTAGAGATGAATGGGAGAATAGTCTTCCTAGATTTCGTGGTGAGGAGTGTGAAGTGCCAGCTGAACATTTGTTGGATTTCCATGAATTCATTAACCGGCTTGAAATTGTACATGAAGATGTGCAAATTAAGCTATTTAAGTTTTCTTTAGATGGAATTGCGCTTGACTGGTGCTGGTCCCTTCCGAATGCAAGCGTCATCTCTCTGGATGACTTTCATGCTGCTTTTCATGTGTTCTGTAAAGATCATTTTCCAGTTGATCTTCTTTATCCTCAGTGTTGTCACGAATTTCATTTTTTGACTAAGAACTCAAATGTTTATGAAGAGTATGTTGTTGAAGTGAATGTTATCCATTATGATCAGAAGATCAGTAATCCACATCATGATAGACATAGTGATGCTTTTGTTATTGCATCAAATGCATCTCCTGACTTATGTTGTCATGAAGAGGAGATTGTTCCCATTGAAAATTTGAAAAGTGAAGAGCAGATTTTAATATCAGCGAGTAACAGTTTCATATCTGCAGTGGATGTAGAGGACAGCCTACCATTTCCATATTTGCAGAAAAAGACAGAGTGCAACAAACATTCGCAGGAAGGGCAGCAGAAAGATTCAGATCATAAATTCAGTTCRTATTGTCCTCCAGCAGAGATCAAGCAGTTTACATTCATCATTGATTTTTGTGAAAGAAAYGAAGAGAAGTTGAAACACAGTSAGTTGAAGCATCAAATCAAAGAGGTATTCTATTATGATTTTGAGGATCCTTTTGCTAACTATTTAGAGTCTATGAGCAGTATAGATCTTAAAAAWTTTCTGCCAGAAAAAGATTATCTTTATCCTCTATTCAAACCTTTTTTCTGCATTCTGGGCATTCCTTTACTTTTTGGGTCTAGATCAAGGAAGTTATCAGTAAATCATCTCCTGACATGGCTTCATTGGAAGCACGACTTCACTTAATAAGGGCCGGAACTGTTGGTTTAGATGTAGGAGTAGACAGAAAAATAATCTCTTCATACGAGAAGTTAGATCTTTTTCAGTTTTGTTCAGTTCATGAATAAGCAAAGACACATTCAGTGTTGATGGAATTGAAATTTTAGAGATAAAGTTCATTGCACCAGCAATATCTGCATGCAGTGCCCTTCCCCTGCCTGCTTGGCTTTCTGCACATGAAGAATCGATAGTTTTATTATCATAAAAGACAGTTCAAAATTTCCCAGCTCTACAGAAACTCTTGGTGTCAAAACAAATGTTCAAACAGTGGAATTACAAATTCTGAGAAAACAATGTGGCTACTGCTGATGTTGTTTTGTTTTTGCACTGAGTTTCTTCATCTTTTGACAAGGATTCAGAGGAAAGTGTGGAGGTCGATCATCCTTTTGTAAGTTCACTTGCATTCTGATATTCCTAAAGAATATAGGTATTTCGCTGCTCTTCTATTTGATCGATGGAAGGTTACTGTGGATAAGAAACCAGCGCTGCACCACAAATTCCATTGTTGAGGCCCGAGCTTTTCGAGATAGGGGTGATCTATCAAGAACACAATTAATTTTAGGCATAAGGAGGGTTGTTGTGCAAGGATCTCCTACAGCATAGGCGGGAGACCAACTTTGCAGAGTGCTTAAGTCTGAGTTGACAGAGAGCTGTGACATGGGAATACTCTGACGATAGCTTAAGCACAGAGTGTGACTACAAGACATCCAAATGGTAGGCATGCTACTGCGTTCACAGAAAATGTGCCCTAAACCTCAAGATGTTGTGTCAAGGACACCACTCCCTTCAAGGTCTTTCCCATTGCTGAAGCAACAACCCTCCATTGGATAGAAGGTTTTCCATATCATTTCTTGTAGAGTCAGACGGGCACTGCTCTTTTTGATACTCTATTATTGTGTCCATATTCTGGATAATGTTATTGACACAATCTACATTTTCCATGCAATGGATAAAGACACAAGGGATGTGTCCAGATCAGAGGTTCATGATGTCTATGTCAAGCTTCCATTTTCACGAAATGATGCCTCTGTTCTTGCCATGCGCCAACCCTGAAACAAAAAAAACATGCTCTGTAGTTTAGCAGTATCATGGTTACTTTGTGGACCGCATTTTATGAGGCCAGAGGCATATCTGACGACTACATTTGTGACTGCAAGTTTCTCTTTAGCAGTCCCAGCTTATGATTATCAGGAGATTGGGGTGCTGGTGGCTCTATTTTGTCTCTTCAATGCCTGTGTTGGAATCATCTCACCTTCACTTGCAAGATTGAGAAGCATATACGTGTTAAATGATATGCGTGCTGGTATGGTAAACTTATTCCGTGTACCAGCCAATTTAGCTATTGTATTTGTTCTGATGAGAGGTAGCATGGATTGGGAAAGAACTCTGCATTGTCTAAGGCATGATTTGCATACAATGCCATCTCCTGATTGGTAGAGACAGGTCCTGGTTACAGCTCCATGTGATAGACAACATGGTCAGCAGCAATTTCCAGTTCATGGCATTGTTTTCTCTTCTGAAATGATCTGTGAAGCCGCAATTGATCGTATCAAGGAATTTATTGTGCTAACTGCTTCTGCAAACAAATTGGCGCCGTAAATCTCTCATCCACGCAATCTCAGCTCCAGTTTTTCTCAAAGGCAACAGATGGTCAAAATCCCAGTTTGAAGGAGCTAACTCATCATACAGGTCAGTTGAGTCATGGTTTTACTTAATCTCTGCCTTAATTGATTGAATGTCACTGATATTCTCTGTGTGTTGAGATTTCATGAATATTTGAATTCCAATTCTGGTTGGTAGTTGTTGAGTTATAGCATTATATACTGTGTGAAGGTGCTGTGACAATTGTTCTCAAAAGCGTTGGCAGCAATGAGTTTGTTCAAGTCAATGGAAAACATTTTAATGTTGTAATTAAAAGCGAAGAAGAAATTGTTTTCAGTCATCCTGGAAACCATGCCTATATATTTCAACCGTTAATAAATGAAAATGCCTCAGCTTCTGTTGGACTGACAAAAAATCAAAGAGCCACAGGTAAGGCAGCACCATTTGAATCAAGATCAGGGGATCCTTCAGCTGTAGCAGGAGCATAAATTTTAGCATCATTGTAAAGTTTGAGGCCAGACCTAAACTTGTTGCCACCACCTACCATAATTATCGAAGAGTCCCAGCAAGGAATCAACAAGCCTCAGTTGCCACCTTCATATGAGTATTTCCAGGAGAAGCTTTGAAATTAAGCTTCACAGAGGCCGATCCTAGAGTAGTGTAAGGGATGAGATATTACAGAGGGCGGCCATGACAGAGAAGGATGAAGAGGAACAACGGGTTAATTGGTCCAACATGCTTCCCGATTTACTGACTGAAATGATTCAGAGAGTGGAAGCCARCGAGGGAGCGTGGCCAGGCCGCAAAATGTCATATCCTGCGYTGTTGTTTGTAAAATCTGGAGGGATATTACCAAGGAGATTGTCAAAGCACCTGATCAGAGTGGGAAGYTGACTTTTCCTACTTCTCTGAAGCAGCCTGGTGCACATGACCCTCCAATGCAGTGTYTCATTAAAAKGCGCAAAGAAACATCCACATATTACTTGTATCTCAGACTTACACCAACCTTTTTGGAAAATGGGAAATTTCTCTTGGCTACAAGGAGGTTTAGACATCCAACTAGTACCGAATACATAATCTCTCTTAATGTTGAGGATCTGTCCCAAGGCAGTAATGCGTATGTAGGAAAACTGATCTCTGATTTCCTGGGCACTAAATTTACTATTTATGATAGTCAACCACCACATAATGGTGCACGACTCTCAAGCAATCGAGTTGGTCGGCGGGTAGAATCAAAATAAGCCTCTCCTCGAGTTCCAGCTGAAAGTTATAATGTTGGACAGGTAGCTTACAAGTTTAATCTCCTGGGTTCAAGGGGTCCTAGACAGATGCAATGCACACTTCATTCAGTACCATTCTCAATCATGGAACAGAGAGGAAAAGTTTCAACTTCTAAAGAAATCTCAGACTCCACGATTGATATATCAACATCCACATTGAATGGAGAAGGATCTAGTAAAGTTTCATAATCTTGTGACATTCCTGTTGGAAAATGTGCACCTATAATTTTGAAAAACAAGGCTCCAAGATGGCATGAACAACTGCAGTGTTGGTGTTTGAATTTTCATGGGCATGTAACTGTGGCTTCTGTGAAGAATTTCCAGTTAGTTGCTGCCATAGACCCTAGTCGGCCAGGAGCACAAGTTGATCAATATGTGGTTCTTCTCCAGTTTGGTAAGGTTGGGAAGGACATGTTTACAATGGACTATAGATATCCTCTGTCAGCCTTCCAAACATTTGCAATATGCTTGACCAACTTTGGTACTAAACTTGCTTGTGAATGAGCTGTATTTGGGATGTAGCTTCTCAGGAAAGAAAAACATAATTGATAACAATGATTTGGGGTTTCTTATGAAGACGTCAGTCATCTGATGGTTTAAAAATGTCAGATGGGTCTGTCTCAGATATTGAAGTAGCTGGTCAGACGGGAAAAGCAACCTCTGATCCAAAAGGGTGCAGCTGATATCCCAATGAGTGACAAAGCATCTGTTATCTTGTCTGCGAATATAACAGCAACAAATGAACATCTAAATCTTGACAACTCGGATGCTGGTCTGGAGACAGAGAATGGTGGATGCATGCACTATCTGTACAACCATACAACTGGTGGCAGCCAACTGACTGGTGCTCTGCTCTTAATGATTTTGCTGTATAACCTATATGACATTGAGAACGGAGTTTTTACGTGCAGAAACCAATATTACATTAACATAGTGAATGAGATTGGCCCTGTTGAATCCCTGCTTAAGCTTTTGGGTTTTGAAAATGATATATATGTTCGTGCTGAAGCAGATGGTGCACTATAAGCTCTTTCTTCCAGATTAGATAGTGCAAAGAGATCTTTTGTGGATGCAGATGGCTTTCCTGTTTTCATCAGTGCAATTCTAGTTCCTTCAAAGGAGTTTTCCTATGGAGCACCTGTCCAAGCTTTGCAAGAAAATGCTATGGATGCTTTAGCTAATATTTCCGGTGGTATGTCTTGTTTAGTGCATACTCTTGGAGATAACGTTAGAAGTTGTAGGAATGATGTTCAAGTTACTGATATAATTGGTGCTTTGACTTATGCATTGAAGGTGTTTAATGAGTAAGGCTCTGTAGATTCAGTTAATGTAGTTGAATTAGAGAGTCTACTAATTAAGCATATTGAACCATCTATCTCTAGGCTCGTGCAGAGATGTGTAGTTGAAGCCTTGTCTTGCTAGTATGGCAATGTTTACCTTCACAGAACTTTTTGTCATACAGAAGCAAAGAAATTGCTTCTTGGACTGATAACTACAAGTAATAGTGAGGTGCAGATCAAGGAGAATGTGGATGCAATCGGTTATTATCAAGTTCACCCTCTTACTGTCATTGTTCATGTCTATGATGATGAACTGACTAGTGGGACAAAGCCTAGCAAATTGGTCACTCTGAAATTTGAATACTTGCTAAATCTGCATGTTGTTTGTGTTGGGGTTGATGGTATGCAAGGAGACAGTGAGAAAAATTTTCTTATAAACTTGTTTCCAGATAACACTGGGATTGAGCTTCCTCATCAGATAGCTAAACTGTCTTCAGGTCTCAACTTTGCATATGATGAGAAAAGAGAACAAAGGCCATTTAAATGGGTTCAGCACTTGGCAGGCATTGACTTTTTGCCCGAAGCTCCTCCATTTCTTGCTGATAACATATCTGGAATTGACGAAGCTACAAAAGGCGCATCAACTTTGGCGAGGCTGAATATATATAGACAACTACATCTGTGCACTGTTTTTGTTGAATACCATTTGGCTGTGACTTACTAGCATCTGGGGTTGGCATTGGCTACTGGATCTATGGCTTTACAAATATCTGTTACCATTCATTTTATCCTCCTTTTGCATATATAACTTTTCTTGCAGGTCTTTTCCAGGAAGAATATTTACACTTGAAGGATGTCTACTATTCTAAGTTGAAGGATTTTATGGGAAATTGCTGCAATAGAGTGCAAGACTGGGTTGCACACATTGACCATCTAATGAGCAACATGAGAAGTGAAGCTTGAGTAGATTCACATGTTAGGGAAATAGAATAAGATAAATCAATCAGTGGCCAAGAAATTTAAGTGCAGAACAGAGCAGAGGGATATTCTTTTTGCACAGGTAATCGAGATTCATCAAGTTTTGATTTTTGGGTAAGTTTATGTTTTCGGTGGTTTAGGCGAGCCCGTGTGTGTTCTCATTAACCAACGAAAAGGATGAATGACTCCATGGCCTAATACTAAAAGGCACAAGGTCTGCTAGGTTCTTGGACACCTCACAGGGAGGTATCCATCCCAGTTGGAGCCAGATGTTAGCACTCAAAAACGCACCTGCATTTTTGAAGGAAAGAGGCCTAATCTTGCAGGGAAAATTTGACTTATTCCCGAGCTCCAAATGCATATGTGAAAGCACCGTTGGAAATTTCAGGATTTTTAGATGTCGATCGACTATTTAAACATGCAAAACAGACTCTCCATGACTGAGAAATTCGATTTTGAAAAAATCTGCACTTTCACCAGCGCAGAAGGCAGAATTTTGACTAGTTAGCTGTGGAAAGTAGCGACTTTCAACAGTGCAGGAGCATATTTTTCTGGCAAGTGCGCTGTTGAAAGATGTCACAGCCAGAATAGCCAAATTTTCACCCAGATCAAGACTTTTTGGGTTTGAATGGTTTGAATCCTTCTTCAATAAGCTGGTTATGAATTATCAAATCAAAATCTGAAGGCCATTCTTGGAGATGAAAGTCAAAAGGGAATTTTTTGACTAGATTTAGTGATTTTCAAGGGAAAAATGATAGGGATTTTTGGCACACATCATCAAATTCGAATTCCACTTTCAAAGGAACAGATCAAAGAGCCTTGGAAGGCTAGGCTACACTTCATCAACTTTCAATCAATGTTTGAAGACCAAAAGATAGAGGTTGACCTCA
>JASDQU010883683.1:11429-38093 GCA_032191745.1 Picea mariana | reverse complement strand
GTATATTGCAGCAGCAACATGTTGTACATAGGTTCTATGGATGAAACAAACTCTGACGATATACATGTTGAGCATGATGATCCCATTCCAATCTATTGTGATAATACAAGTGCCATCAATATCTCAAAGAATATGGTGATGCACTCCAAGACGAATCACATTCCAATAAAGTATCACTTTCTATGGGAACAAGTTGCAGAGAAGAACATCAGAGTTGAATGTGTGGGCCAAAAAGAACAAGTGGTATAAATATTTACAAAACCGCTTCCAAGATAAGCCTTTGAGTATCTTTGCCAGAGACTCGGAGTAATTTCTACTCCAAAATGAATGCTTTTGAATGCTTATCTTATATGTCTTAGATCTACATGAGGAAGAACCATAAAGAGGACAGTTCAAGTTGGAAGATCAGTTTCAGGAAGAGTTCAGTCACGGGGAGTATCCACAAGGATAGTTCAGTTAGGGGGAGAAGCCCTGGATGGAAAGATATATTTTCCATTGATGACAAAGGCGGAGAGATTTATCAAATGCAAAGGTAAATTCTTAGAGAAAGAACACAAAGGCATGGTTCTAGGGGGAGCAATGGTCACATGGGGACAATGAGTGATATGACTTTAGTATTGCATCAGATTGTTTCCATTGATGCCAAAGGGGGAGATTGTTGATTATTTGGGTTGGTTGTCATTGATGTCAACCCTTGAAGAAAGTACGATAGAAAATTCCAGTAGCACAAAGGTTTGGGTAATGGACCCAAGTTTGTTTGATGGATAATGGTATGAGTTTTGATATACTTATAGGTAATACTATTCCATATGGATAGTACATGTCATTCCATTTTTGGTGGTATGTGGAACATCACATAAATCCTCGCGGTTAGAGAGTTATGGCCATGTGAAGTTGGAGAACCCTCATGAGTCATCTAGAAGCCCCAAAAGGTCAAAGTAGTCAAAGTGGTTTAAGAGATTTTAGAAGGTAAATAATAAAGTGAAGTGATGAGTGTACTATAATTCAAAGTGAATAAAAAAGAAATTATTTAAATAATAAAGATAATGGAAAAATTACTAAGTGGACAAGTGGTTAGAAGTGGGTTAGCCCTAAAATAAGGAAAGTGGTTTAAGATGGTTAGAAGGTAACCACTTGAGGTAAAGTTAAGTGATGAGTTTACTATAATTCAAAGTGGATACAAAATAAATTATTTAAATAATAAATTTAATGGATAAATTACTAAGTGGACACGTCGTTAGAAGTGGGTTAACTCTAAAATAAGGAAAGTGGGTTAAGATGGTTAAAAGGTAACCCCTTGAGGAAGCTACATGAAAGTATGAATAAGAGGAAAGGCTCTCTTATTTTAATTAAACTTGAGTATATTGAATATCTACATGTTACTGAGGTACCAAAGGATATCTAAGCTGAATTTTAGAGGGAAGGTGAAGTAAATAAGGTCGAAATTCAAGGGAGCATAAATTCTTTTGATAATGCTTTCTAAGGTATGTTATTTACAGGTCATCTCACCATTTTTGCAATAAATTGTTTTCTAGAATTATTCAGACTGTGAAATTGGGAGTCCATTGAGGAAACATATCCAAGCAACTGTGATAAAAAAATTATCTTCTGGGTCGTCGAATTTTTGGAGTTACACGCCGTGGAAAATAGGGTTTGTGGCTAGTCTTGAAACTAGTCTAAAACAAGTGTTTCGGGTAAAAACGCCATAACTTCTTCATAACAGATCCAAATTCAGTAATACAAAATGCATTGGTTAGATCACATTCTATAGTATTATGTGTACAATTTGTATATCCATACAACAAATATTCTGTGAGGGGCATTCTCTACAAGTTAGCTCTCTAGAATAAGCCAAAATTCAACAAGGTATGCCATTTTTTCTATAACTCCTTTTCTGAGAGGTTCCAAGTAGTGAAATCTAATGGAATTGCATAAAAGACATTGAATAATGTTGTGAACCATTTTCAAATATTTATTCATTACATGCACATAGTTATGATTATTACAAGTTAGGGTTTTTGACTAATGCAAAATTAGTCATGTGAGACTAAAGTATAGTTTGATGAAAATGCTTGATCTGTAGGATCTTTTAATGACTATGGTTGAGTTTTTAATTTTCATGTGTTAATTAACCATATGAGAAGCTTAATGAAAGAATGAGGAAAAGAGAGGAGTTTTGACATCCATATACACATTTTCAAATATAAAATGAAATAATAAAAAGCAAACCATAACACGAGAATTGATAACGGAGTTCGGCACAACATTGTCTACGTCTCCGGGCATTTGTCTCTATGGGGGAGGCTTCTTTATTTCTGTTCAAAATCTCAAAATTACATCGCAGTAGTGCCAATTGTCTACAAGACTGATCTGGTCATGTTTTTCCAGATCTCTAGAACCCAGCAAAGAAATCAACACGCAAAACGGATGTCCAGAGCTCCCAGAAATGGCCCACAAGTGTCTACTCCTCAATAGTTTCCCTGCATAAAAATGGCTTTGGCTTGGCTTCCCTTCAACATAAATCTGCTCTGATTGTCCTCCATGGCCTCAATCAGGCCTAGTTGTTTATAGATCTGAAGTTGGTTATCCATCCCCAACTTCCTCCCAAAATTTGGGCTCCAAAAATGACCAATATCTCCCAAAAATGGGCCAAATCCTCCATTAACAGGCATGAAAATCATAAAAAATCAAAACATTATAACAAAAAACCACTTTGCATATAAATTTGGGCACAGCCCCCAAAAATGCGCGCCCCTGGTCACTTGGGCGCCTCCATGTGGCCAGGCGCTGTCCCTATGGTGCGTTGGCCCCCCTGTGTCCAGCTGGATCCTGGTCCTATGGCGTGCTCATAGGACCCGATGGATAACAACTAAACCCACGCCCCTTTTGGTATGGATAGCCTCCGATCTGTTGGTGGTGGATAGGACCATATCCCCAAAGAAAAGGGTCTAGTCCCATACCTCCACGCTCCTGGCTATATGGTAAACCATGGTCGTATGCAATGAACGTAACCGTGGGATGATCCCCATCCGCCAAGCATCAACTCTTATCCATTGAAAACCTGGGTCATATCGAAATTTAATTTATCCAAGGGCTGGGGCTAGGCCCCAGCCCTTTTCTCCTCCAACCAATCTTGAAATCAAACTTAAATATATATTTTACCGTATAGCTAATAAGAACCAATAGTGGCCTGGGTGGTTAGCCTGGTCCTGCTAGCCCATAGCTTGGAAGTAGGTCGAGGGTTCAACCCCGGTGGAGACCATATAATTTTACATAACCCGAGAGCCAACCACAGGGTGCCATGTGGCACCTCAACAACCAATCAAAAACTGCCACCTATCGAGCGTTGATTCATCCATGTGCCTGCCATGTACTCTGCCACCTGTCACTGTACCTGCCCAGTCAACCTGCTGACATCATCCATGCTATGTCTACCTGTGCCACGTGTCACCCTTACAGTGGTGACACATGTCACCCTCTGTCTGGTCCAACTGTACCTATCATGTGCTCCACCACCTACCATGTGTCATCACTAGAATATGCCACGTCAATTGTACGGCCGTATAGCCTGTACAGTCAGCCTGCCACGTGTGCACTGTATGAACTGTACAGTCACCCATCTTTTTTTCTTGTTTGGGTTTTCGGACAGAACGCGATATATTTCGCATACAGAGCCCATTTGAAAAAGTAAATATATGGATGGAATTAGGAAGATGAGACGGACGCAATGGCGTTGGTTTCATCAGATTCTGAGCACTTTCATTTTTGAGCCTTTTTTAGCCCTGTCAGGCTTCTGGATCCGATTCTGGATCAATGCTAGTGTCTTGTTGTTAAATTTAAGGAAGGTTTGCAGGTATGTGATCATATACACTAGGTCTATTATAGAGTTACAAATCAGATTTGTATGATGAAATTGATGAGGTATTTTGGTTGAGGTACATGTTGGGTACATGGTTGAGACAACTAGTTGATGAGTTGGCACATACATGAGGTGTATAGTTGATGATGTTGGTACATCTTGATGAGTCATATTTTATGTGTAATTGATGCATGATTTGTACATATTTGGTGCATGGTTGATGCACTTGTTTATGGTACAGTCTGATTGCAGGTTGTTTGGTATAGGTTGATGCATGGTTGATGCATTTTTTTATGGTACAGGTTGATTGGTACATGTTGTTACAGTGGTATATCTCACATTGATAGTGTGACAAATGTTCCATCATTCTACTTCTACGTCAGAGGGATTGGACGAGGCAAGGATAGGTGGTTGTAGCCACCTTTCGGTTGTAGCCAGAGAACATAGGGGGTCATAGCCTCCTTTTGTCTATAGCAAGAGAATTGGGGAGTTGGAGCTTCCCTCATGTTGGATCCTGAGAAACTAGGGAGTTGGAGCCTCCTTTCAATTGTAGCTAGAAAATAAAGGAAGTTAGTGCTTCTAATGAATGTAATTCTTCAAGACATATAAGAAAAAAAATTATGTGGTTTTCTCCTTCTTTGGGTTTCCACATAAAAACATTGTGTAATGTGTATGTGTATGATTTCTCATTTGTTCATTGTTTATTTACTCTGCAATTATTGGATGATAATGCTACCTTGATATAACACTTTCATTTTATGGTGAAAAAGGATTAAATTTCTCTATTACTGATTCCCCCCCCCCTCTCAATAATCCAACACTTAGGAGTAAGTATGATAGAGACAGAAGAAAAGGTAGGGATGAAGCTTCAACCTTTGATTCCTCTAATTCACACCCTCAAGTGGATGAGTTGAAAAGACTGGTAAAATCACTTTCTGCAGAAATGGAAAGATTGAAATTTGAAGGAAAGCAAAGCTATAGGACTCCCCATAATGTTTATAATAAGCGTAATTTCAGAATACCCAATAATTCACCTTCGATCATCCAAAGAGATCAAAGAAATAGGGAGAGGGATGATAAAAATATCCAAACCCCTCTCCAAAATAACCTAGCTACTGATGAAGAAGGAGAGGAAAAAGATGATGACTCTGAAATACATTGTCTTGGTGGCACCTCTTCATATCCTCATTTAACCCAATATGCATATGAAGAGTCTCTCATGGATAGCCAACTAAATGAATTATACAAAGGGGAAAGTACCAGTGGCAATCCAAATAGATACAACCTAAGGTCAAAGAAGAAAGAGGGAAAGCCTGGAATTCCTGATCAACCTACTAGAACAAAGAATCTTGTTAAGGGTGTGGCAACTAGTATCAAAGGAAATGAGGCACAAAACCCCCAAGCAATGGTTAAGATCCCTACCCTAGAAGTTAAAGAGATTATCAAGCCTCCCTCCTCTTTTATCTTTGAGAATGAGATTCAAAATATTAAAATCTGTGTACCTTTCTTAGAGCTAGTTAAGAATGAGGATTTAAAAAGATACCCTTCCAAAACGCTTCATCCTGAGCCTTCATCTTATCCCACAGATTCAGTAAACCTCCAAGATGAAAAACAAGTTGTCATACTAGGACCTTTGGTAGAGGAAAGGGATGACTCTCTGCCTCCTTTCTATACATCATTGAACATTCATGATAAAGTGTTACACAATTGTTTGATGGATTCAAAGGCATCTCAAAATCTCATGCCTAAGACTGTCATGGATGAACTTGGGTTGGAGGTTACAAAAACCTACCATGACCTATACCCATTTGATTCTAGGAAAGTGAAGTGTCTTGGGGTTATTAAAGACCCAGTAGTCACCTTGTTCCAATTGACAATGAAAAGTGTGATCATGGATATTGTGGTGGATGATGTCCCCCTAAGTTTGGGATGCTCTTGTCTAGATCTTGGATCAAAATAATAGGGGGAAATTTGCAACTGGATCTTTCATATGTCACCATTCCTGTGTTTGAGAGGGGACATAGAAGGATTTATAGGGAAGCACAACTTGCTTACATTATCAGTGATGAAGAAAATCCTACCAACCACCCCATTTTTGCTGTTGACACTGATTTAGGAACCAGTATTTTACAGCTCACCAACTCTCCTCAAACACCTATCAAAATCAGAAAGAACCCTATTACCTCTTGTGAATATCCTCCTCCCAATACCTCTATTTGGAACATGCTTTTTGATGGAGCCTCTTCTAGGGAAACTGATGGTGTTGGGATAGTCTTTATTTCCCCTTCCCAAGAAACTGTATCTTTGTCTTACAAGATTGAATTTGAAACAAAAAACAATGTGGAATAATATGAGGCTCTTGTTTTGGTTTTGAGGGCTACTAAAGACTTGAATATTGAATATCTAGTAGTGTTTGGAGATGATGAGTTAATTATTCACCAAGTCAAAAATCTGTATCAGGATAAACACTCCAGGTTGAGGGCCTACAAAAATGAAGTCTAGGGTCTTGTTGATAGTTTCTTATTTGATTTTAATATCTTATTTGTTCCAAAATAGGAGAAAATTATGGAAGATTCTTTGGTTGTCTTGGCAAGTAAGTTTAGGGTTCCTTTGCCCCCAAAACTCAAGTACGATGTGGAAGTAAAGTATAGACCCTCTATTCCTGGCAATGTCAAACATTGGAAGGTTTTTTAGGATGATCTTGAGATAAAAAGATTTCTTGAGACCATGGATGAATTTTCTGCTTCACATATTGATCAAGATCAGGATACTGAAGAAATACCCAATGCTGATATTTTTCTGAATAAAATTGTTGATCATCATATTGTTCAGTTACCTAGTAACCATATTCCAAAGGGTCTTGTCCCCTTGGAGATATTGTTCAACATAAATGATGTTGTTGTAAAGGTTAAAGTTTCAACTGAAGATGTTGATGTGATTGAATGCAATTTAGGAACGGAGGAAGATCCAAGGTATGTCAAATTGTCTGGAATATTTTCAAAGGAACAAAGGGATGAATATGTTAATCTTTTAAAAGTGTTTGTTGATGTGTTTTCCTGAAAATATGAATATTTAAGAACACTTGAAACCAACATCATCGAACATAAGATCCATTTGAAAGAGGAGACCAAGCCTTTTAGGCAGGAACTCAGAAAAATAAATCCCATGTTGTTGCCTATTATGGAAAAAGAAGTGAAAAAGTTGTTGGATGCTTAGATCATCATTCCTTTGAGATATTTAGAATGGGTGGCTAACTTAGTGCCTTTGAGGAATAAAAATGGGGAAATCAGGTTGTGTGTTGATTTCAGGAATTTGAACAGGAGCTCCAAAAAAGATAACTACCCCTTTCCAAAGATGGAGCACATTTTGCAGAGAGTGATTGGTTCATATAGGATGTCTATGATTGTTGGATTCTCTGGCTACATTCATATCTCTGTCATGCTTGAAGATAGAGAGAAGACAACCTTCACTACTCATTGGGGCACATTCATGTATGCTAAAATGCCTTTTGGATTGATGAATGCAAGAGAAACCTTCTAGCGAGCCATGGACATTGCCTTCATTGAAGAGAAATAAAAATTTGTAGTCATCTGTCTGCATGACATTATATTGTTCTCAATATATGACAATGAGCATTGTGATCATTTGAAGAAGATATTCCTGAAATGCAGAAGGTCTGGTCTCTCTCTCAATCTTAAGAAATCTGTGTTTTCTATGAAGGAAGGTAAATTATTGGGGCAAATTGTGTCAACAGAAGGGGTAAGAATTGATTCAAGCAGAGTAGAGGCCATCCAAACCTTATCTTTTCCTACATCTAAGAAGGAGGTTCAATATTTCTTGGGTAAGATCAATTTTCTAAGAAGGTTCATCTCTAACTTTGTTGAATTAGTGAAGTACATTACAACTATGCTCAGAAAGAGAAATGAGGTGAAATGGACTACTGAGGCTCGAGAATCTTTTGATCACATAAAAAGTGATTTGGCTAAAGCACCTGTTCTCATCAACCCTGACTATTCTAAGGAATTTATGATATTTTCCTTTACCTCATTTGACACAGTGGTCATTGTTTTTCTACAGGAAAATACAGAGGGGTTAGAACAACCTATTTCATTTTTCAGCAGAGCATTGATGGATGCATAAATGAGATGTGATATCATGGTGAAGTAGGCATATGCATTGGTCAAATCCCTCAAGGATTTCATAATTTATGTTATGCATTCAAAGATTGGTGCATATGTCCCTTCACCCTCAGTTAAAGATATATTGATTCAGCCTGACATAGATAGGAAGAGAAGCAAATGGGTTGCTAAAATTCTGGAATTTGACCTTGAAATGAAGCCCACTAAATTGGTGAAAGGCCAAGGTTTAGCTAGGTTGCTGGCTGAATCAAATTACAAATATTTGGGGGTTAATTTCATGAAAATAAACTCAGAAAATAGGCAAGCTGGTATTGTTGATAGAGGTTCTCATGTCAACCCCATCTTGGCACAATTCACTTGGTACAAAGACATCATATATTTTCTGTAGAAGTTGTGGACTCCTGATGGCTTGGACAAGAACAATATGAGAGATTTGAAACTCAAAGAAATCAAATATTGTCTCATTGATCAGGTTTTTTATTGGAAAGATCCTCTTGGAGTTCTTTTGAGATGCCTAGATCCATAAGAGGCCCAAAGGGCCATAACTTATTTTCATGAAATTTTATGTGGGGGCCATAATTTTTGGAGGACCAAAACTTATAAGATTCTCAGAGATGGTTATTTCTCGCCTAGCCTTTTTAGTGATGTCTGTGAAAATATTAGAGCTTGTGGAAAATGCCAAAAGTTTTCTGGAAAGCAGCAACTCAAATCTTTGCCTTTGAAACATGTGGTGGTCTCTGGACCTTTTCAACAGTGGGGTATAGACTTCATTGGAGAATTCCACCCAACCTAAAGTGGTCAACACAAGTGGATTTTGAATGCCACTGGTTATTTCACCAAGTGGATAGAAGCCATTCCTACAAGACGTTCCTCCCACAAGGTAATCATTAGCTTTATTAATGATATCATGTCCATATTTGGTTGTCCAAGAAGGATTGTTACAGACAATGTTGCCTCCTTGAAAGTTGAACCATTGATCAAGTTTTTTGAACAATATGAGATTACATTAGTCCACTCTACTCCTTACTACTCCCAAGGAAATGGTTTGGTAGGGTCCTCTAACAAGAGCCTCGTAAATATTATCAAGAAATTGTTAGAAGACAACAAGAAAGCATGGGTCTCAAAGCTGAAATTTGCATTATTGGATTATAGAGTTACAACAAAGAGGTCACTTGGTGATTCCCCTTTTATCTTATGTATGGGATTGAGGCTATCTTTCCTACTCATCTTTCCTTTCCTATCGAAACATTCCTCCAGGACTACCAAGAAGAAACCAATAATATGGTCAAGAGGATACATCAGTTGGTAGAATTACAACAGGCTAGGGAGCAACTACTTGATAAAGCTCAAGACCATCATCAGAATACAAAATGAAACTTTGACAAGAAGGTAAGAAAGGAATATTTTCAGTTTGGTGATCTAGTGCTCAAGTGGGATGCACCTAATCAAGACAAAGGCAAACATGGTAAATTTGAAGCGTTATGGATTCGTCCTTTCAATATTTCTGAGGTATTTTCAAATAACACCTATAAATTGTAGAGCTTGGAGGATTCCAAAGTTTTTGGTGGCCCTACCAATGAACACTATTTGAAAAAATATTTTTCTTAATCCATGATTGGATTTCCATCCATTGTAAATACCACTTTCTCTTTTGATTTCGGTTTGAATAAGTGACCCCATGACCCAAAAGCTAAGCCACTAAAAATGCTTGTTCTTGGCAACTCATAGGGGGCATGCCATCCCTTATGGAGCCAATGTTATCACATGAAGTTGTTCAGGGTCGTAGGTGACATCCATGAGCACAAGCGAGTAGGTGGGTGCAGTTTGTCACAATGGAAATCCCCTGTGCATTTTGTTAGTGCCATCTCTAAACACAGTTGGAAGGATTCCATAGTTGGCAGGAAGATAAAGCTTTGGAGGGGGCGGTAAAATAGTCATCACACCTAGATCGCAGATTATGATCGATTCAATGACCACCAATAATTTCGGTGCCACAAGCTGCATTGGAGTTAAAATTCAAAGGCATTTCAAAATCCAAATCACGGTATTGTGGGAAGGCTACGTGGCAAAAGATGGTGCATTTCAGGCCCGAAAGCAGTGTGGGTCCAAACCACTTTCGACGACCCCAAAATCACATGCCCGTACAATGTCGTATCCAACAACAACATGTGGTTGTCTGCTAGTCATCCAACTATGCTTTAATCTCGAGGAGGATTCAGTTAATGAACAAGGACTGGTAACTAAAATTTCATCTCGATCCATAAATAGAAAGCATGGAAGCTATGGCCAAGGAGACAAAACTGTCAACCCGAGGTACCACGATGGATAGTTTATTCTTGTAGGCCCATATTGGTCTGATCTTGTGTATGATAGGAGGAAACATGCACAATTTTATAGAAGGATGCACAGATGAAAAGCCTTGGATAAGATGGCCAGATGACTCTCCTAGCGGTTGTTCACTGATCTGATTATAAATAGATCAATTCAATATTTTGTTATGGTCATCAAATGGTTGAGCAGAGCTCCCTATTTTGTAATATTTTGATACCAGAGTTGTTCTCTGGTTATGTATGGGACCTAATACTTTCTCATTAATAGAAGTCAACCTCTTTCATCATCTTGTTTGCTGTTGTGATGAAACACTCATTTATGGATGATCCAGATGAGGTTTTGTAGTTGTATTGTAATGGAGGTTTGATTATAATGTTGTTGTGACCTGTTTTAGTATTTTCTTTAGTTGTCTTGTTTCCTCTCATGCTGAAATGCTCGTGCATGGATGATCCAAACAAGTTATTGTAGTTGTATTGTAATGAAGGTTTGATTATAATACTACTGTGATATATTTCAGTATCTTTATCTTGAGTTCAAGAGTGCTCTTGTGCCTAATTTTTTCTTCACCAAGCTGCTTGAAGGCCGAATGCTTATGGCAGACTTGTCCACCTTTCTCACTAAGTCTTCCTTCTTCTCATCTCTAGCCTAAACCACTAACTGAAATTGATGAGAACCTCATTTACCTATGCATTCCTTGTCCAATTTATGTGTTAAATAATTCTTGTATCGAGCTTTGTTTATTTGACCTCCACTCATAAACCTACCTCCACAAACATTTTGATGGGTACTGGGATTATCCTCTTGCAATATCAGGGTGAATATCAGTGCTAACACTTTGTCATATTGTTTTTTCCACTGGAATAGTTTGTACTTCTTCAACAATTTCTCTAGGGTTGTGGTGATAGTTGCATATATTTTGATGAACCCATGGAAATATCCTATATGTACTAGTGTAGAGCGCAACAGTTTATCACTTGTAGGTGGTGGCATGTTCATAATGACCTCAAATTTAGCTAGGTCTAATAAGACTCCTTGTCTACATACAATATGGCCTAACAAGTTGCCAAGAGGTAGACAAAAAATACACTTCCTTAGATTCAGAGATATCTAAATTTCATGACATCTATCAAACATTAACCAGAGTAACCTAAAATGTTCTTTTAACAGGTTGTATACCATCCAATCATCCATGTAGAGTTCTACAAACTTGTGAATGAACTCTCGAAATGATGCTATCACAATCTGAGAAACAAATGCAGGGGAATTCTTCAATCTAAATGGAATTATGTTGTATGTGAATGATCCCCATTCGGTTATGAATGTAGTCTTCTTATTGTCTTCCTCTATGATTATGACTTGGTGATATCCTAAAAATCCATCTGTAAACGAATAAGATTCTTTCCTGCAACCTGATCTAACACATCGTCATTGAAAGGTGTTGGAAACGGATCACACACACATGCATAATTTAGGATTTTGTAGTCCATGAAGACCTGAATGTCTTATGTACCTTTCTTACTCTAGATAACTATGGGGCTAATCTATTCTACCTCTTCAATTGGGAAAATAAGTCCTGCCACAAGCATTTTTTCCACTTCTTTCTTGACCTTCTATTTTATTATAGTATTAATTTGGTATGGTATGTGCTTCACTGGTCTTGAGACAGGTTTCAACTCAATTTTCATTTCTCCCATGGTTCCTTTTATACCTTTCAGTTCTGAGAACTTTTTCATAAACAAGTCCTCATACTCCTGCAACAGGCTGTGTACCTGATTCATAGTTTTCTCATCCCATTAATCTCCTATAGAGGCTATCTTAGGATTCTATGCACTCCCTATATTAACTTTCTGTAACTTCAGTGGATGGTTATAGGAGCTATAGGTGTGACTAGGTATGGTATTCTGAATCTCCCTACTACCTTCCATTTATTTAATGGCTAAGTTTCTAAGCTCTTATAAGTCGTCAGGTTTTTCTAGGTATTTCCCAACTTTTCAACAAGGTACAAGTATCTTATAAATTTCAAGACCCAAACTAGACTGAAGTAAATGAACATGATCAGCGCACACTACTGGACTTGATATCCTTCTACAAATGTCAATAAAAATCATTTCCTTGATTCTTTGAAGGACTGTGTTGAGCTCATGGTACTTACTTGTAAAGGAGAAATCCTTGCAAAATTGGTCTTGTAAGGTTTGCCAACGATTTGTTTGTCTTATGGTCTCCTCATGTATATACCATGCCTTTGGGATTGGCCCCAATGAATGGACAAATACTTGAACCCATATATGAGAGGGTACTTCTGCAACTCTCCAGTGCTTCAATAAATGTTCAATATGGACTTTAGGGTCAGACCATCCATCGAACAATTGTGCATATTGAAAATCTATATTCATCTCTTCTTTACGTTGATCCCTACTTTGGAATCAACATTGGATGGCTCGTTTTACATCTTCCCACTCTGTAATCAAGAATTTATGGGTGGCCCACCATCTAGTGGGGGTATATTGCAAGGCTACGTAAAGAATGAAGATCCTTTGATCCTTCATTATTTCCTCTTCCATGATGGTAAGAAAACTATGTACTTTTTAGGTACCATTATATGTCAGGTGTCATTTGACCTCAGTTCCAATCCATCTCGTTGCCTTGACAGTTGTGCATTGTCTTGATAATTGCTCATAAGAACCCTGCTGCCAATTATCAATAACTACTTTCGAATCCTTGTCAACAGATTGTATGCTTCTCCAACTTATAGATCCATATGCAGTGGGATTTATGTAATCTAGTCCCTTTCCTGCTCTTATGGTGTATAATTGATCAAGAGCATCTGATTCCATATTTTGGTCCACTGGTTCAATATATCTAGTCCCTAAACATGGATCTAAGGGATGAGCTACTTTTATTTTGTTTTCTTCAAACGTCATGTTGTCCCTCTTTAGATCAATGATAGCATAGTTGTTGTATTCCCAATGATTTCTGAGAAGAGTAGGGTAGGGATCCTTATCTCCCATGATTTCAATTAGCTCAAAACCAGTTGCGGTCTTAACTCCCACAACATCTATTTCCACATTTTCCATCCTTCCTACTGGGAAAATGCACTATTGGTTTTCCATTCTCAACTGGATCAGGGAATATACTAACTGAGGTTTTCCCAAAGCTTCCCAGGTCTTCTTGGGTAGGATTTTGACATCATATCCCAAATATAGCACGACATCTTTGATTTCAAAATCATCTAGTTGGGCTTCTAACCTCAAAAAAATTCATGTTCGTACCTTCCTTCTTTGTATTCTCTAGGTATTATTCTCAGGAAGGTTGGTCCTTACTATGGATTTTGGGGTTCCCTCATTTCCTAGTATTAGGTACAGGGTGTTTCGAAACTTCTCTGTAAGTTTTTCATCCCCTAGATATCAAAGAAAAATTGAAACCAACGATTGATTACAATTTGAGAGTGCTCAAGGTGTCTCGTTGGAATTGAAGAATTTTTAGGTTCTGGTGTTGAGGTAGGGGCTTGCGCAAGGTTAGGTTGATAAGGGACTTTAGGGGGATTCTTTGTTATTTCTAGAGTGGGGATGCTCTTAAATATTTCTATTTCATTTTTGAAAAAAAACTTTTGTTTCACTAGGTCATAACTGTCATCTTTGGGAACAACTTTCTGGATCTTGGACTGATTGTTTGCATCCTCCCCAATTTTATCTCCTCCATGAGTAATGATGTTAATATTAGGTATCTTTCCATTGATTACCATTTTTAATTATGATCTTATGAGATTATCTCCTCATTGATGAACCCAATCCTCCCATTTTACAATCAGCTATGGGCAGTCATCCGTTGTGTGCCCATTATTCATGCAGTGAGATCACCATGGTCGTCTTGGGTGAGGGAATTTTTTGGCCAGGTTACCTTTTTCATTGCAATTGTAACATCGGCTCGACCATCTACCTCCATTTATTAATCCTCTGAATCCACCTCCAGCCCCACCTCCCTAGCTTGTTTCAGGTCCTTGAGGGGTTTCATTTATTTTGAATGATGTCTGGTCTAATCTTTTAGCAAGTGTGTCCAACGCTCTACATTCATTTCTGGCATGGTTTGTAGATGCATAGAAATCACAGTGTATTCTATTGGGAACATTCATGTACTTTTGCATGATAGTAAACTGCCTCGGCGCATGCCCATGTGTCTGAAAAATCTCACAATACTCAGTTGTCTGAGATGTTTGAGCACCTAGGAAGGTATTGTATAGACCTGATGTATGGAATAGTGGAGTCACAGATACTTGTGCAACTCCTCCCGTTGGTCCTGAAGAGGGTCCCATCAGATTGTGAGGAGGTCCCACTCCCCTCATGCGTGGACATTCATTTTTCAAATACCCTTCTGTGTAGCATCCTGTGCACCAAACCTGGGGTTGTCTTGGTCTTGGTGTTGTTAATTCTTGAATATTTTCCGTTAGCACTGATATGTTTCCTCGGATTTGGGAAAAAATTGCATCTACTAGAGGCCTGGTCATCCTCAGATTCCCTGGATAACCTTCCATGGCTTCGATCTTCATCGACTGTTCCAGGGAATCTGTTAATGTGGCTATTCTTTGTTGTGTTAAAGGAATTCTCGTCAGAGGTAGAAATATTTCAATGTACCATTCCCTCCAGTAATTTTCATGAATTTGATTCGCTAGTCTCCCAATCGCATATTTAAATTTATGGTTGTACTCCTAGGAAGATTCACCTTCCCTTTGTTGAATCTCCCACAACTCAGAGAGAACATGTTTCTCTGACTCAGGTAGTTTTAATTCGACGATGAACTTCAAACACACTTGGCCAAGGCTAAACACTTGTCCTTGCACCCTTGGTTTAATAGCCTTCATGTACCATTTGAGAGAAAAACCCCTTGACGTAGTCTCAACTATACTAACTTTTTTTCATCGAGAGTCTCTCTGGACGTCCAGATGGGCTCACACAAGAACCAATGTTGCTCTACATCCTCATCCCCTTTACCCTAGAATTCTAGGTATCGAGCGATTGATCCTCCCATATTTCCAGCCATTGTGGGTCTCACTGCTCCTATTAGAATGAAACCTAGCAGTCATGGTTGCGATATTTCTGGGGATCCCAATATCCTCCCAGCATTTACACTTACAGACTGGCTCTGACTAACTGGATGCGATGGAATAGAAATAACATAAGTAGGCGGCGTAGAATTTACGACAGGTATAGATGACACCTAGGGGACGAGTGACTTGGGGCTGGTTCCACTGACTTCTGGGCGGGGTTCTTTGATTTGGGGGGTCTCATTTTCTTCCTCTCGAGAAGGCTTCTTTGCATGATTCTCGATATTTCCTGATATTGGGGTAGAATCTTCTTGATGACCTACAAATTCCAAACCTACTTCATCTTCCCTTGCTTCTACACACTCTTCTTTTCATCCACCCATTTGGGGACTCCTTCCTCTCTACGCTTCTCTCTACTGTAATCTTAGACTAGCCAGTGTTTCTTGTCTTCTTACCTTCCTCAACTGTTGCTTCTTTCTTTCACTTGTTCCTATTGCACTGATTTCTTTCTGCAACAACTCGGACTGCTTCACTGCTTTCTTTACCTATCCGCGCCACCACTTCTCAACAATGGCAGCTCTCCTTAAGTCTCACTCTTTTCCTACGTTCATTTCTTGGTCTTCCCTAATATGTCAAAGAACCCTTACCCCTTCTTAGGTCACGATCCTACCCCAAAATCACCCTACCCCAAGCGTAGGTGTTTAGGCTGCCATAATAGATCAGGGAATAATTGTCATCCCCTCCTCCATCAAGAATGCTTTGATCCATAGGTAAATTTCCCTCAATATTCTTCCACGTGCACCTTTATTGAAAATTTCTTCCAATCATGAAAAATATTGGTGATTCTCAGCTTCGAATTCAATGAAATATCCCTCCAGAGTCGTATTAACCCAGAAATCGACCGCTCACATAATCTGGTGATCTAGCTGATGAAGTGGTGTGATATTCTTTGTATCCCAAGTACACATATTCTTGATGCGTTCTTGGAATTTTGGAGATTCTTGGATCCGATCTATCCAATGGAATAGTTCTTCTAGAAATTTTACCTAGAATAACTCATACTGGTCGCTCAATCTTTCTGAATAAAATATAAAATTTCTTGTATCCTTATCACTTTTACCTTGCAACTCTACTTCCTTCCATATGAAGTCATCACAATTTCATTCCCACCATTTCTGAATCTCATATCTATAGATCTACGGAAGCATTCTCCTCACAGGTTCCCTTTTAAAACACCGGTCCCTGCAACGAAACCATTTTGTTGGCATAAAAGTGATCAGATGAGGGTCCTTCTCAAGTTACCAACAAAAAGTACCGAATTAATCTAGAGATTTGGCATTTTCAGCTTCCCAGGAGGGAAGAAGTCTCACTTGACGCGCAACCGAGACAAGAAAGAGAGGGAAGGGTAAGGAGAATTCTTAGACAAACCTCCGAGTTATCAAGATTCATATTAGTCTTGTGGAAGATATATTAAACCTGTAGAAGTTCTAAACATTTCCTAACTAAGAATAAATAAATCAGGGTTGTGTCGCCATTCATAATAAAGAAATTTAAGTATATGAGACATAAAATATAATACAAAGCAACAATCAATACATTCAGGAAACTAAATACATAAGATATATTCAAATTTTGGGCCTCCAATTATATTAGCATATCGGGTTCTTCTCACAACTCAATTATCATACAAAAGTAATAAGAGGATGCTCCTCTTCAAATATGAGATAATGTTACCATCTCTTTCTCCTCTACATCTAGACTGATACAAAATTTCTAATACATTGATAGTCTGGTTCTTACCCAGATCTCCAAAACTCGGGTATACTAATAGTATGGACCATTACAACAGTGAATATTGTCACAACAAAAACACTAACAACAACAACAACAACAACAATCCTAGACCAAAAAACCTTTTACAATCATATCAATATCATATATATAATCCAATATTTGAGTTTGTTGGTTGAGAACCTGGGATTTCTCTCTTTTTCTTGATATTGTTGCAACTTATTTCCTCAAAAATAATGTTGCACTATCCTTCCAACCTATTTTTGTTTCTTTCTTTAGTCCATTGTCTAGCTCCTCAACATCTTGTGCAACTTTTTTTCTCCAAAATTAAGCTGCAACATATCTTGCGCAACTTCTATTCATCAAAACGAAGGGTCCAACATGTCTTCCCATTGTCCTTATTTGCTTGTGGATTGGGCTGGTTTTCATGAGGTTTCCCATATTTTCTTTTTCCTTTGTTATATAGGTCAAGGATTCCCTTTATCTACTTCTCCTATGAGGGGTTCCCAGACCAAAACTGTTGTGTCTTTTGTTTAAGATTTTGCTTGATTTTGACGACATATCAATAGGCCACACCCAAGGATGAAATTTCCAAAAACCCCATTTTTGTCTGGATATATCTATGCATACTGCCAAGATACTTGAGAACCATATGTCTCTCAAAATATTTGATACCTATATTGGTGCACAAGGTATGGAAGACATTGATGAAATCTAGGACTGTTTGGTCTCTTTCATGCCACAGTGTGGTCCATCTTGTATACAAGTCATCATAACTTCCAACAGGGTAGTATTTTTCCTTAATAACATCCATGAAGGAATCCTAGGTGGGTACAATTGGAAATAATGTGGATCCTTCTATTTTATTTTTCTCACAGAAAGTCTCCCACCAATATTTTACATGGGGGACGACCTTGAGGAGCGCAAATAGAATCTTTTCTCTATCAGAAAAGTTGTGGATAGAAAAATACCCATGTAGAAGGTTTAACCATTTATCTATGGAATCCGCATATATTTAACCTTCAAATATAGGAATATAAAAATCGATTTGTACCTTGAAGGGGGTGGCACTTCCACTTGAGGTGGATGCATCACTTGTCGACAGTCGTCGAAGGATTTGGGCAAAACTATCCATCATCTCCTTCCTTTGTCGTTCAGGGGCTTCCTTGAGAAACATTTTGAAAGGATCTCCTATCATGTCATCTTTCCTTTAACCTTCCATGGGAGGTTTCTTGGGAATGCAAGAGCATATTTCATCAAGACAAATAAGCTTGAGAACCAACTCTCTATACCCTGACCATGTTGGGGACATGCATTAGAAAACAACTAGGAGTAGACTTCTTTGATACCATTGATCTGGATTTATGAGTGAAATGAAATGAAACCATAGATTTATAATGTTAACATAGAGAAAAAATGAAAAATAACTGAGATATAGTAAAATTTGACTTCTATTAAATAAGAAATATGTTGAAACCTGTAAAATACAAACTAAAAACAAGCTTGCTAGAATGGTGGAATCTTATCTCTAAGAAGAGGTGTGACGGCTAAGCTCATTCGCAAGAAGATGAGTACAATGAGATTCTGAAGGAATTTTTACAACAAATATGAATTCCAAAATCCTAGACATCCAAAAATATAACCCTAGGAGATGAAGTGCCAAAATTCATGTGGGCCCTGTTCGGGTAAGGTAGTACATTAACTTCTCGGGGTCGTAACTTTTGCATACGTTCTCCATTTAGGGTGAACGATAGCTCGTTGGAAAGGTATTGACAAGGATATTCATTTAGGGGCATAAATAAGATCCCTTGAATATCATTGAGGTGATTTAGCACAAAAAAACATGGTTTAGGCCCTCAAACTAGCCCCAGAAGTTAAAAACTACTAAAATAGTAAATTGCCAAAATTTCCAGAAATTTGTTTTGAGTCAGTTAGAAAAGGTGGGTGGCCACTGATATCCACCTTGATCATATGAGAAATAGAGTTTATGTCTGGGAGGAAGTAAGTTTCATGCACAGTTGGTGAATTTTCATAAAATATAAGTTCCTTTGTTTGCTTGTCTCATTTACTGTGTCCTTAGTTATCTATGTTTAATATGGGTTTAATTCTTGTATGTTGTTGCATATAAGTAATTAATGTTATTTTGTATTATGTTTCTTACACATGTAAGTGTGGTGGTGATAGTCAATATTTGTAGTTGTACATGAGTATGGTTTTTGTTGTTATCTTACCTATTAAGTTAACCTTATGATGTTGGTCATGAGTCTTCATGGAGAAGTCAGATTGGCCGCACGCGTAGGGAATTACTCTGTGTGCATACGAGGTTGGATTTGTCAGTGCACAAAAGGAAGAAGTATGTGCACACAAGGAAGTAAAATTGGTGTGTGGCACCAGAATGGTTGTGCATGCAGGTTTTTAATGTTACTTGCATTGTTATAAGTTGTGTAAAAAGAGGAAAGTTGTGTGGTGTGACCCCTATTGGGGTTGATCGAATTACTTCAAGTATTTATGTGTAGATCATTGTTAAAAGTAGAATTTATGCATTGTATTTTGGGAGTAACTTTGCTCAATAGTAAGATGGATAATGTTATAGATTGGTATCAGATCATTTTGTTAGTACTATTAATGGGGGATGTTATATATTGGCATCAGCGTGAAAACATTTGATATTGTGTGGTGTGCATAGAATAGGTGGATGGGGACGTTACAACAACACTGCAAAAGAAACATAAGCTACATTAGAAATGTATAATAGAAACAAATGTCCTTACAGTCCATGAAAACAACATACATTCCACTTGAAATAGTTCTAAGAAAAACAACAACACATGAAAGTATTCCTATCAGTTAAAGATTGACCCTATTGGTTTCTCAATATTAGTTAACTCAATATTTTCTCAAAAAAAAAGGTTATAGAGTGTATACCAAGCTTGAAGAGACCCCTCAAATTGGGTCTCTTCCTATATTTATACATCTTTTTCTAACTCCCTTGTGAATTCCTATATTCCCTTTAAAGAAACTATTACAAAAATTGTTCATGTTCCCTCTACTTGATCGCATGTGTACAAAGTAAATAAAAAACTGGAAGTAGTTCATAAAATACAAAATAGAAGCTTGAAGAGACCCCTCAAATTGGGTCTCTTCCTATATTTATACATCTTTTTCTAACTCCCTTGTGAATTCCTATATTCCCTTTAAAGAAACTATTACAAAAATTGTTCATGTTCCCTCTACTTGATCGCATGTGTACAAAGTAAATAAAAAACTGGAAGTAGTTCATAAAATACAAAATAGATTATATGGAATCGAAATTTTGAATTTGTTATTTTTTCATGTTCACGAACACTTGTCTCGGAGGTATACTGTCCAAATTTCTAGTTGATCATATAGAAATATGATCCTATTGTATGCCAGGTATTTTAGGGTAGTTGTATGCATGGCTATGCTATCCTTAAGGGTCTACATATCCTTTGATAATGTAGCCATGAATTCCTAGATCATAGTATGGAATTTGGTTGGTTGAATGAGGTGCTACTCTATTAAGTCTGTTGTTACTTTGGTGGTTGAATCAATGAATTCTCATCTATATCTTGTGCTATCCTATATCTTATCAACCAATTCCTCCATTGTGAGGTTCTTTCCAAGATCCTCTAACTGGGGGAGCCAACATATGTTGATCAATTATTTTGTTTCCATGTGCAAGCGTTAACATATTTCCATTGAGATAGTTATTTCTCTATACACCCTTTGTCTATCTTGTTGGAAGTGTTGCAATGACTAGATATTTTTCTTTCTTTCCCTACTTGAGGGATGATAGATATCGATTGGTGCATCCAGTTTTTCTACAATCCACCTGTCAATATTGTTCATTCCTTCTTTGATAGTGTTGAATTAAGTGAGTTTAATTTTCACTTTACTATGGTGATCTATGATGGTGGAAGCCATATCTTGGAACATGTGTAAGTGGGTGTACATGTCGATTATAGCTTCCTCTAGCTCCATTATAACCTTATATATGATTTCCTTAAAGCTTTAAAGGTTTACTTCATCGATCTTTACTTGGTGAAGCTTGTCCTCCAACTCCCCGATCCTTGCTTCTTTCTCTAGGTTTTGTCAGTGGATTCTGAAAACATTATATTATGTGACACTCATGAAAGAAGAGACAATGGAAGCTATGGCTATTGAGTCTTCGCTGAAATTTCCTATTATGGGGGTTTGCGTGAGAAATAAGATTGGATTTCCCCCAATTACTAACATTTTCTTCACCCATTCATGCACAATTCTTCCTGATACTTTGTCGTATGTGAATTTATTTAGGTTGGGTACTTCACTGGGCCTGAATGGAGTATAAATTCCAAAAACTAACCCGATGAATGGTGTATTTCCATTGGTGCCTACTGTTGATATATATGGGATATCAATGTTCATCACATTTGCATTGCCATTTCTTGTTTTAGCGTCCTTCTTTTGTCGTTCTTCTTCAACTACTTTTTTTTATTGCTTCCTTAGTTGCCTTTTATGTTGCCTCCATTGTTGTTGATTCATATATTGTTTCCTTCTTGATTGCTACTCTTTTTTCGACTTCCTTAAATGCAACTACCTTTTTTTTTTCTTCTATAGTGGTTGTTGTTGCATAGACTTTGTCTTTGGATTTATCCTCCTCTGCAATTTTTACCGTCTTTTCATCTACGTCATGATTTTTATTATGTACCTTTTATGTTTCCTCCTCTTCTTCTATGCTATGGTTTCTTCTTCCTCAACAGATCTCAATTGCACAGATGTGGTTCTAGTAGATCGTTTTTTTGTTTCCTCTTCTTCTTCCTTATTTTTGGACCCTTCTCTTTCTCTTTTTCCATCTGCAATCCTCCCTATGGGCTTGCCTCATCTCTTGAATATGACTTCTTCATAATTCCTCATGTTATAATGTATTTATTCTTCTTCGCAAGATTTTGATGTGTTCTCCCATGACACACCTACTTTATTGAAATTCTCTTTGAGTACCTTCTTCGAGGCATGCCTCCTTAACCTCTCTTCTTCGAAGTGATACGATAACAATATATCCATTTCTTCCTAGCCCTATTTTTTGTTAGAAAAGAAGTAGGTTTTGATGTATAATGGGACCAGTGACCACATATCTTTCTTATATCTATAAATAATTCCCCCGAATCCATTGATTACCATTTTTTAAGATACTTCTTGGAGTATTATCATGTTTAGTAAAAACCAAGGAAGAATATGAGGGGATTTCATGGCACCATACACCCTGATATAAGTGTCATGTTCCATAAAATACCAATCCCCAATACTATTTATGACATATATTTCTTTGTCGGTCATACAGGGGGATGGCGTGCAAAAGATGAAATCATATAACATGGCCATGAACTACTCACAAATGTTTTGGTATTCTTTTATGTACTTGTGCTCCTAGATAACTTTGTAGTATATGTGAATGGTTGCGTATGTTGACTGCCATAACCAACCCATATTTGGGTATTGGTGGGCCACTCACATGATTTCTATAAGGCATGATGACATATGGAACCTCAGGAAGGTCTCGGGATGGTCTTCTACAAATGTTATAATGGCTTCCGTGAGGTTTGTTGATAGGATATTGTCCTAGTTGAATGACAATCCTTTGTCTATGTAGTATTATATCAACGACATATATGATAGGGTAAAATTAGAGGCATATTGTTCCCCATACAACCTGCATAACATCGCCACCCTGTATTGATAAGGTTTTCTAAGAACGATAGTGGGATATCCATCGGTGGGTCTAACTTTGAACTCCTTATCTAGCTTGTACCAAATGTGGCATAAATCCTTGGATGTATGCTTGTACTTGCCAAGAAGTTTGTCATCAAGCTTATTGGTCCCTTTCTCTATATGATAGAATTTATCTAGGTCTTCGAGATGGAATGATGATATAGGTTCTCCCCTAGCATTGCAAATGTACCTATTCCCCAAGTCCACGTGATTTAGTATCCATTCGATGGAATCAGTGCAAGGGAATACAATAGTGCATGTCATTTCTCTATGAATTCCAAATATTCTGATATTTTTGTAAATATCAAGTTCATGTTGGTCCTCTGAATTAGTGGAAATTTTTTTATTTTTAAACATATGATAGATGTTGTGCTATCTAAGTGCATATTCTCCTTTTTCTAAGAATCCAGAGAGGTTGTTGTACACTCCCTCAACAATGTTCGGGTCATCTTCGATCTAGAAATATCTTCCAAAATATTTTTTGGTTGGTGATTTGTTAGTTTTGTTCTTCCTTGGAGACATATATGAATTTGTAAAGCAAAGATGAGATCAATGAAAATACAAATTCATAAATGATACATGTATATCCAAGAATAATGTGTTTAAGTATTTCATATGAAGTACCCTAGGAATCATTGGTGCTAAAATTGGGTGGAATATAGAAATTTGATGATGATTATATAATAGCAGGCATAGTGGACACCTTAGTGGGAAACTACAGAAAAAAAAAATCAGGTTAAAGCTGTCAAAAAGAGCTTCAAACTAGAGCAGTTCTTATGAACTGTTCCATTGGATATTGGAGGAGTTAATATTAAATACTCTGATGTACACCACAAGAACTTATGAGAAAGGCTCCAAAAACATCAGGGAATTTCATGAAGAAGTATCTGAAAAAATTTTGAAAGTCACATGGAGAAGTGAGTTTGAAAGTATAGAAACTGACTATGTTACTATTAACTCATCCAGTGAAGCTAGAGGAGACAATATTAAACCCTCTGAGTAGATCAGGCGGGTTGATACAAAATTTTCTGCAGGTATATGGGTAGTTCAAATCAAGTGTTTTAGTGAGAAATTAAAACCAATGAATTTAAGACTAACTCCTTTGATGATATCGAAGGATTTTTTCTGAAAACCTTCGAAGAAGTCAAAGAGGTTCAATTTAAGTTTCCTCGTTTTAAAGGATTTTCAAAAAAATTATAAGTCTTGTAGAGGATTTATCATATAGATTTTGTTTAGGGCTAGGGTAAAAGGAGGGTCGAGGGATGTTGGACTAGGGAGAAATAGATTTTGGGTTGGCCCTAAGAGAGTATCCTTGTGGCTTTGAGGTTGACTCTACCCTGTGGAAATAATTTCACACAAAGTATAACTACGAGAGAGATGACAAAGGAAGGTTGAGGGGAGAGGGGGAGGTTATGTCACAGGTAGAAGTGGAGAGCCATTTTCGAGAAAGAACTTGAGAGATATGGGTCCAAAGTGAAAAAATTAAGCTAAAAAGAAATAATAAAAACACTAACCCTAAAATGATTCATTAGTGAAAGAAAAAGGGCATGACCAGATGAGGGCTTACCTGAAAGTTCGCTGACAAATGGATAGGGGTAAATGGATTGTGAGGTATATTTGTCTCTTCAGCAAATTGAAGGGAAAATCACTTCGGTCCTCTCCTTTCTGTATTTTAAAGAAAAATGTGGATAGGTGAAGGGGGAGAGACTCCTTTTATAGGATTTTGGGCACAATAAGTGTGATATGACATCAGGGTAGAATCGATAAAGTTGGTGAAAATTCCTCTGGTATACATCAACGAACTTCATGGGAAAGTCCTCAGTGTATAATAAAGGACTTGGTCTAAATGGTATCAGTGTTTTTCGAAGGATAATGCAACAACTCCTTAGGTTTGACCAGAGGAGTTTATATGAACTCCTCCGATCAAATTGGAGGAGTTGGCATAAAGTTTCATGATGAAAAAGAATCTTCAGAGATAATTTCCTGAAGCTTGCCAATGGGTATGAGATCTATTGGAGGGAAATTCTCTGGTGTACACCCAAGGATTTTGATGTAACTCCTCTAGTGTACACAGGAGGATTTTACACTAACTCGTTTAAAAACTAAGAACTCAACTTAAAATTTGTTTATGTGCTCAAAGTTGAAATATACCAGTTTGTATAAAACATGAAACTTGAAGTGGCATGCTTAGAGTGGGAGGAGAAATCATCAAGAAGATACAAGTCAAAGATTTTTCAAAGAAGAAAAATAAAGGGGGTTCCATTTTCTTGAGTGAGAGGGGGGGAAACAAGCAAAATTACAAGAAAATGGAGGGTTGTTGGTTACTCACACAACATGACCATGATACTAGAAGTGGAAAACTAGAGTGGGGTTTCAAAATTACCTTGCATACCCAAATAGTTAATATTCATATAAGAGAGACTTAGTTCCTTAATTCATTTGAATTATATTACCTTCCTTTTTCCATATCAAAATAAGTCATTTAACGAGGATAGGCTTGGTGGTTGAGCATTAATACCCACCTTCATAAAGGTGTGGGGGGGTAACAAATGGATTAGATGGAGATTGTCAACTAGAAGTATTATAAAGTACCACCACATTTTGGGGGATAATCTTGGAGGCTTCTTACAAAATAAATAAGAGGATAATCAGGGAGGGAAGAAGGAACTTTCCATAGAAACAAAAGGCATGAACTATGCACAAGGGGCAGAGTAGAGAGAAACCCCTACCGGACTTGAACTTAGAGGGTTGTGAATCTAATGCTTGCTAGGAAATGAATCGACATTGATATGGGAGGGAATTGAGGGAATGTAGAGGCGGTGAAGGGACTCCCTTGTGCAATTATATCTACCTAGGAAAACATCTAAGCGATTTGTGGTGGCCCTGGTCTCAGTGGGTAGAGGGATTCTTGTTGTAATTTATAAGTGAAGGATAGTGGACTTCATGTTTAACATAGATTTCCTATGATAAACCTATGCTTTCACTATTGGTATCATGGCTTGGAATAGGGGTGGCCTATTGTAAAAATTCTAAGTGCGATAGATCTTTTGGTTGGGTGGAAAAGTGAAAACCTCAGTCAGTTTTCCCAACTAGTACTTTTGAGAAGATAAGTGTGTGTGTGTGTGCGTGCATGCTCAATTGCTTTGATGCTCATTTCATTTACAAGATCTTTGTGTTTTTGAAATTATGGAAGTGTATGGTCGTGATTAGAGTTCAAGAGAAGAGGAATGGACGCATGACCTTTGGCCCTTGCATACATTGATTTTTCTTCTTGATGATGATCTCCTTGAACATTCTAATATATAGAAGGGATTTGTGCCTTATACTGTTTGAATGAATAGTAATCTATTCTATGATTTATTTTCATGATTTAGATGCATTGTGAATGCTCTTGGTTGCAAACCCATATTTGGAAAATTGTATGGGGTGCATGATCTTGGGATTTCGTATAAGTTGGGAAATCGTCCATACTTGTGTATCTTCTGATTGAATGCATATGTTGTAACACCCTCGGCCATCAACCCCATGGTTGGGCCAATGCTACTACATGGAAAAAAACTTCTGGAACACATTATGCATTCTAATGAACTTAAAACGCTTAATTACAGTTAAACACATAATTACTACTAGCATTTCAGAGTTAATGGAAATAACAATAATTCATATTCACAACAAAATACCTGATAACATTGCAGGAATCACAGGTATGCAATTTAATTAATTATAAAATTAAAAAA
>JASDQU010883682.1:9504-25721 GCA_032191745.1 Picea mariana | reverse complement strand
TCCAAAGGACTTATCCGAAGGATAAGCTTATATCAACAAGCATATGTTATCCTCCTCAAGCTTGTGTAAAAATAAAGAGGTACTCGCCAGAAATGGTGGGGGAAAATTTGGGAAAGGGATATGTTTTCATCTTCATATTGATTAGCAGTAAGTGTCGCTCTTGAACATGACACCCCCTATTCATTATATTTGAAGCCGATTTGGGAAATCCATTTGTCTCTCATTCAATTTGCTACAAGTTCATTCCTTGTTTCGTCTTTGAGTCAATGCTGCCAAATCATTGGTCGTGTCATTCATATGTTCAAGAGAAGTCCATCTGAAACCTCTATTGAGTCGGCCATCTGTAGTTGTCCATTCTCTCCATGTCGGCCTTCCTTGTGTCCAATCCAACTTACATCATACTATGTTTCACCTTCAAAATCTGTTACTCATTTCGTGTCATTGATGGGGGATACATCAAGGACCTCCTGTGACGAGTTTTGTTCCATCGACTTCAACTGATTATCCAGAAACAAGACTTAGAAATTCTTTGGTACCTTGGAACTTGCATGCCTCAATGGCAGGTTTCCTCACTTTCGACAGTGGGTTTACATCATTGACCCCTAATCAAAAGATTCTGTCAAGTGTTCGAATTCAACTCATTCATTCACACTCGATGGATTGTACTAGAGTAACTTGGGAGTCATTGACATTAATGGTGATTTCCCTCACACTTGTTAACGGTTTCATCAATGATCGGTAATCAAGTGGTTTCTGCCATGTTCGACTTCAACACATGTAATCACATGGTTAGATTCGTAATTTTGGGCGATGAGATTGAAGACCCTGGATATCATCTCTTTGTCCAGGTTGCGATGGAGTATGTATAGTTTGTGACACATAGATCCACTTTGTATGTCTCGTGGCTATGCCATCTTAATTTGAATTTTCTCGCATAGATCCACAATGTATTCCTAGTGGCTATGCTATATTTTGACGGCATGGATCCACAGTGTATGATTGGTGGCCATGACCTATGTCTACAATGTCATCCATCTGTGATCTAAGTATGGGAATTCCTACCTCAAAATTGGTATATTTGATATTCTACAGATGCTTGGTTGTTCACAGGTTTCCGATTAGGTGCACTCCTGGTTTTCGACACACACATGTAGTTTACAAAGTCTTTTGGCTGTCACTGGTTCTGGCCTCATACTTTGGAGGGAATTTTGTTACCCATGATTTTGGTCATCATGATGATGTATTGATGTTGGTGTACTCAGGCTTCTCATAAGAACTTTCTCCTGAGAAAAATGGCATTCATCTCTTACCAGAAAACTTACTTTTGAAGAGAGTTCGCAGGTTGCTAATATCCCAGGGTGCGAGAATGACCCATTCTCGTAGGCTGCTTTAAGCTAGGGTGTGATCTTCTCTCACTGTGTTACATAGCTAGGGTGCGAACCTTCTCTAAATCTTGGAAAAAGATGAATTCTCGATGGTTCTAGAAGGGAATATTCTAGACGAATGGTTTGGCATTCGAATGGTTATCCTTGTACTGGATTCCCTGATATTGTGGGATCATTCTTATCTAAGTAACCATCTCATTCTCTCCTATATATTGATGGAATTCTCATGGAAAAGGTTAAGCAAGATTCATTGGAGAATTGGTGAAAGAATTGTGTGAAGGACTTAGCTTGAACAGGAGCTTATAGACTCTAGCAAGTCTATCAAGAGGATTTGATCTTCTTCATGCAAGGATCGAGCAAGTGTGTGTGTTGGATCCAGGAGCCACTGAAAGGAAGATTGAAACATCAAGGAGATTAGGTTGTAATCTTATACTTTCAATTAATATGATACAGTGGCATGTCCCTTTCCCATAAAGCTATTCTCACTTTATTATGTAATTCCTTGATCATACACATAAGTTGACAGTTGAATATATTTTTCTATCTTCACTTTGGTTGGTTTGTATTGTCTTGGTCTTGACCTCACGAGAGCATCAGAGCGAAGCAGGAGCAATAGAGACCCTAGGAAGCAATACTAAGGTATGTTACTTGTTCCTTCCTACTAGCTAATTCAATGGTCAAAACTTAGGGAAAGAGTCATGTCCTGTCCTATTTTGTTCTAGATCCAGGTGGATCTAGGGAGATCTGTTAGTGTTTGTACCTACCGATTAGTCTGATGACACCTAGGTATATAATCAATTGATATGTCAAGAATCTAGTGAAGCTTGTATTTGTATTTTCTCTTCTTCAGCAAATATGGAATAATATTTAGGTAAAATTATTCCTTTTTCTTCACATTCCTGCAAATTATCAAATGACCTTTGAGCTACTTTTTGTTTCTCAAACTGTGTTTGAGATTCTGTCAAAAACTGTAGAAATTGATCATGTTGTTCTTTGATTTCGTATAGCTTGGCATAGAACAACTCTTGCAGAGAGGCTAATTTGTTATTTAACTTCACTTCTTCTTTACTCTATGTTTTTGAATTCTTTATTTTGATTTTCAATTCATTTAATTGAGCTACCAAAGTATGAATTTGGTTCTGATGGTTTATGCTCATTTCCTTCTTCTCATCAAGAAGAACAACTAGTTGTCTATCATGTTCAGATTTGACATTATCTATTTCATTCCTTAGTTGCCCAAGGGCATCCATAGATATCCTATTTTCTTATGTAAGATGATCCATCTGAGATTGATGTTCTTTTGAACATATGGTTTCTTGTGAACTCAATTTTTCTTATAGTTCCAATACCTTATTCGTTTTTTTTTTAATTGAGGAGACAATATACTCACTGACCATTTGTTTGCATCAAAAAATGTCCCTAAGGAATCATCGGCATCTAATACAAACTATTCTTCATTCAGATGTGAAACATTCAAAAGTTGAACTAATTTATGTGTGGTTTCCTCATGATGTGCAATATTTCTTTTCTAAGTATTCATTTTTACTATGGTATTTGTTGTATAAGCAAAGATGTAAGTATTCAATGACAAAACATTGTCCTGAATAGGCTGAAGACTATCAAATTCAAAAGATGCGGAAAATAGTATTCATGCAATAGAAGTGATAGGAGTAGTATCAATGGCAGAGATAGTTGTAACAACTGTTGACTGAGTATTTTTTGTACCTATGCTGGTACTAATCTCTACATTTACCTCGATAGTTTTTACAGGGGTTTTCATTTTTTCTTTGTTCTACTCCTCTTCTCATGCTGCATTACCCTATTGATCTTGTTTGTATACCTCTATGTCAATTGTAGAGATATTTTGATCCTGTTCATTTTCAGATTTAGATTGTTCTTCCTCCTCTTCATCAACAATTATTTGTACATTACCCTGCTTTCACTTTTCTCTTCTAATAAAGATTTCTTTTTCTTGTATTTCCAATCAAGGAATTCTTTCATTTTGGTGCTGCTTCTCAAATCCTAAATTCATTGAGCAACTTCCTGATAATTTACAACTCTTTGGAAAATAATATCAAATGGGTCAACCTTGTATTTGTATCACTTCAAATTTTTCACCAGACTACAATGTTTCTTGAAAATACATGTTGGGTCATGTATTTTGGAATTTCCTTGGGCTATCCAGATTCCATCCATTTTCTCTACTTCCTTCAGAGCATGTTTTAAAATTATCAAAGAGAAAATACCTAGTGAATTTGGAAAGGATGGCCATTGTTTTTTCCGACTCTTTGATAGAGATGAAACAATGCCAACACCAAAAGTTTGATATGAAATTTCTATAAGTGATAATCTATCTAAAACACAAATAGGTAGGAGATGAGGATCTCCTTCATAAATCCTTATATATGAAAATTCCTCATCAATAAACTAATCACCAATTTATTTAATAGCATTAATAGCTTCTTAAGTAAATCTAGGGGCTAGTTGATTTTTCATAATCAAGTGCAAAGGAATCATCAAGTGGTTGCATATTTCATAGAATAAGTTATTATATTTTATTTCCCACATTTTTGAACAATTTATGTGAACAACCTCTTCAGAAGAGGACCAATTCCAATCCAATATAGGGAATGGAGTAACTTCACAAACAACATCTATCAAATATCACGACATAAACAATGCTAGGGGTGCTTCCTATGATTTTTTAACCTATGACCTAATATTGGCAGAGAGGATGTGATAACAATTGAATAGTTATCCTTTGAGAAATTTGTTATGGAGAAAATATCACGAATGCTATGGCAATATCTCCCTAGGATCTGCCTACTGATCCTAGATAGGCAATGGAGCTAGACTTCTAATGGTTTTCCCTAGAGATAAGTGAATTAATTTCCTTTTCGACAACAAGGGTGGTGAAAATACCTTTCAATAAATGGTTGTCCTCATGTATCTAGCTCATGTAGCTCCTGAGATCTAGCTCGATCTCCTATAATCTTCTTCCTGCACATAAGGAGACAAACAATTATCGATTTACTTTCTCTTCTAGTGCTAGGAAATTCAAATCTACTAGATCTATCTTAATTTATGTAACATGAGACCAAATATAAACATTTGTAAATAAGATACAAATATATTTATGGGAAATCCAATTATCTATTAATTAAAATGAGAATTACATAAATTACAATTACCTCTGAATTTTGACAACATAGATTTGTAAATGATTCTTCCTTCTCTTGCTCAATATTTACCTTCTTTATATAGATCCTTGGAAGAGGCTTGGGAGATATTCTAGATCTTATGGATTCTAATGGATACTCCAATGATGTGATTTACAAGGCTCATGCCACGAAGAACCAAATCATCCCTCACTTACCTCTTCAAAACTCCACGAATCTAGAAGGTTACAAAGGGTGTTGTTGGTTGCACTATAGATTACCAATGACTAGTCACTTGTTGTCTTATGTATGACAAGCGACAACTATCAAATGTGACATAAATATTATGCGAGAGTTTTGTTTTGGATTTCATCTTCTGTTCGATTCCATTCTTTCCATGTAGGGTGGAAATTAAGCCTATAAAAAATGTCCGCTAATGTTTAAGGTCAGGAAAGGAATGGTTGGTCAAAACACATTATAATAAAATAGTAACCATGAGAGGCAACGTGAGGAGAGAACAAAGAGGTCCAATGGTCAAAGAGTATCTGCAATCAAACACCAAGGATCAAATAATATATATATCATCCCCTAGGTAAACAAAGTCAAACTCTCAAGAGTATCAAAGCATGTCTGCCAAAACAATACATCGTGGATCCATGACATGAAATGCAAGACCATGAACAAAAAATAATACACAGTGGATCCATGTCCTAAAAAATATCATAGCCACGATTCAACATAATGTGTATCTATGTCATCAATATGACCATAACCATTAGCAAATACAATGTGGATCTATGTCACAACATATACATTGGGAAGACAATGAGCACTGAGGAAAGTTCCCCCAAAGTATTCAAAGTAATCATATACAAGTGATATACTCCATCAAACCTTGGGAGGGGACATTGTAAAGGAATGATGTGGCCCCCAAACCCAAGGTGTTCATCCCAAACCCCGATGGTATGAATCTACAACATGCAAATAAATGAGCTAGTGTCGATCATGGTAGAAATTGTTTGATTATCGGTCATTGATGTATACTAGTAACATATGCGAGGGGGCCCACTGATGATGAAGATGGAACCCAAGGTACCTAGAACAATATAGTGAGTGTGAATAGAGGATATGATTTCGAACGCTCATAGAATCAATCGATCATGAGTCAATGATGTAAACCCACTGTCGATCACAAGGAGGCATGCCACTGAGGACTGCAAGCTTCAAGGTACTAGCTGGTTTCTATATCCCTCTCCTAGATGATGTGTTGAATTCTATAGGAAGAGATCGATCGAAGGAGGGACTTAATGTATCCCCCATGAATCAACACAAAATATACATTGAGAGATGATGTGAAGACCAAGTATCATCAAGTACAACTGACACAGGGATGGCTGATGCGGAAAGTAAACAAAGAGTAGATGGATGAATCGAGCTTAAACTTCCCTTGAACATATAACACAACACAATGGTGAATTGGAAACAAGACACAAGATCTGGACAAATATAGTGCAACAATGTAGGAGATGCTGAATTACTCTCCATGATGACTAGAAGAGTAACCATCCATAGGAGTATCTATGACTCGTATTAGTAGGACGACTCCTAGCAAAGATAAAACCAAACTATAATATGATGACTCAAATAGGTTCCATGTTCAAGGGTGAATTGATTGATTCTACCATTTCGTTAATAGATCAATGGTAAAAAAACCCGACTCTTTTTTTTTTGGTTTTTAGTGTCTCCTTCATGGTTTAACGAGTGCAAAATAGAGATAAAAGTGTGCTTGATAGTGTCTTTTTCATTTAGTTTTAACGAACCTAAAAGAGATTTAAAATTATACCCGTTTGGAAGAATGAGTGGCTTAATAGCATGCTCCTATGTTCCAAGTGCATGGAATCAACCTAAGAAAGAGGAATGCAAATGGTACTCACAAGTGAGATTCACTCTTAGTAGCTATTCTCTCCATGGATAGTTGGATGCAAAATGGAGGCCAAATAATGCAAGAGGTGTATGGTCAAAGGATATTGCAATAGTGATAAGCAAGATCTAGAAAAACAACAACACAATGATGGGAGGTATGATGCAAGAAACAAATGCATATGCGACCATTAAGCAATATAAAAATATGAGAACCCCCATGGGACATGGCCAAAATATAGAGGAAGAGAGGAAAATGAGTCTCAACGTCAAGTCATGGATGGACTAGAGGAGGGTTCCCATGCCTAGAGCGAATCAAAACATGGGAACCAAATGTCAATATAGGTGCTAACTAGGGCACCCATGGAGGGTAGGCACTATCGATCAAGTTACAATGTGAAAAAATGGAGTGGCTAATGTCACAACCTGACGAAATCAAACCTAAGGCATAGTGACACCAAAGTGGATGGTTAATAATGAAAATCATGGATGAAGGGAAAAACCTATCTCTATATGACAATTTTAAGAAAACATACCTTAAGTTCCCCCAATCTCGGGTCAAGACTCATCGTGCTAACTCTCTTGGGTTCTGAATCAATAAAAGATGGTAAATGCATCATCTCTTCCTTGGGATTATCTAGGGAATCCATGAAATCTAGGATGGACTTATCAGAAGGAAACTCAATATCTAGGAAATAATGTGAACTCAAAGAGTCAACAACCCGTACAGGTGGATTAGGTAGATCACACTCCATATAATGATGGAGGTGTTGATGATATTTTCAGGTCGACAATATCAATTGATATGAGTGGCATGCAATCTCTGTAAGTATCAACATCCTCTTAATGAAGTACCACCCAAGGATTGGAAGACCCAAGGGATCTACTGGTAAACAAAGAGATCATATTGAATAGATAGATTTTTTCATTACAAGGTGGTGGGGGAAGAGGGAATGTTCCCATGAACAAAGAGTCTTTGAACATCTCCACACCAACACTCAAGTAAGATTTTTGGGCATCACCGACAAAGGGTACATTAGACCTCGCATTGGATCCAAGGTATGGGGTCAAAATGAAAGTTAATATATAGCCACTATTTTCCCTTGATGAGGGAAGTGTAGGACCCTAAATACTAATGAGATGACTGTAGTCATCTTGTAGAACCAAGTGTGTATGAGTAACAAGTTGTTCTCAAAAGGTGCATCGATGGCCTCTATTGCAACAAAGACAATATTACCACCTAAAGCGATGGGTAAGGAAGTTATTATCCCATGGGGATGAAACATATGTCCATCAAATGATTTCACTAGTGTTGCATAAGTTTCAATATTAGGACAGCCAAGGTCCTTCCAACAAGAGATATACATGATGCAAGTTGAGGATCCTTCATCAATCACAGTGCGAAGGATATTTTCCCCATCATGCTTACTTTGATTTGGAAATAAATTTGATGGGAAATCCTATGATGAACCTGATCAAAATCAAAGGTTATCAAATTGGACTCCGAGGGATCAACCCCACATATGGAAAACATTAAGGATTTCCATTTCACTGGGAAGATTTGGAGAACTTCGAGTGTAAACATGGCGCAGGGTTCCTGGGCCAAGTATTCCACAATACTATAGTTGTGGATGGCCCATGTATTTGGATTGTGTGTTGTTTATTGAAGAATTCCTTTTAGAGGGAAAAACAGTGTGTCAAATGATGTCTTGTCTAGATAAAGAATTCCACAAATCTAGGAAGAATCTGTTGAGTCATGAACAACAAGAGTAGGCTCATAATTGTAATAGTTCTTGGCTCCAATATACAAGTTGAACATCTGGTCACACATGAAAACTGTGGCATTTGAGGAAGACCCCTCATGGTGAGGGGTATCAGCCATGCCCCTTTGTGAGGGGGTAGGATTTTTTGACACCATGTGTTGTTGTTGAGGGGGAAAATGATGAATCAGGATAACAGGTTTTTGGGGGCTCCTTTGCTGAGCCAAATAATGATGAATATCATCCTTCCTAGAACAATAATGAGTAGGGTGGTCCTCCCCACAAATCATATAGGGGAACCAACTCTTTTTTCTCTCTTTCATTCCCGTTCCCCTAATTGTTTTGGGTAAGATCGATCCCTTACTCATTGTTGGAATTTTTATTTGTATTCCTCTTCTTATTTCCTCCGGGTTGTTCAGGATTCTTCAGTTGCGTGGATTGCACCAAATTCACCTTGGATGTATGAGCAGGTACTGTTACAGTTTGAGAATTAGAGCCAGAATTTGATGGGTGTGATGATATAAACAAGTGACCCATATGGTTAGCTAACTAGCCCACAGAGGCATGGGAAATATAACCCACCACACCATCAACATGGGTTCTTGGGTTTGGATTTTTAGGATCTGTCAATGGCCTAGGAGCATGCGGGATAATATCATAGAGAGTGCATGACTGAAAATAAATCAAATCTAAGTGCTAGGCATGCATGGTGTCTTACTCCCGATAGCCACCCCAATCATAGATACATCCTTGGAAATGGGTGGTGAGAGGGACTTTGTAAACCATTCCAACAAAGTTTTTTCGTAATTTGGGTCTTGATCATCCTATGTCTTTGCCTCCACTCATGTATATATGATCGTAAATGTGAGTGGTGATATGTTATTGTAGAGATGTCAAGAGATCTTTTCCAAGATCATACTATATGGGTAATTGGTACTATGTTAGAAACACCATTTTCAGGTCATTACAACTTTTAAAGGAAGCACCTTTTGTTGGGTATGCATTATATTATTTGCACGACTAGAACTAAGAGGGGGGGGGGTTCTAGGCCCCCCCTTTGGNGGGGGGGGGGGGACAAAGTGCCCCCTTTCCTAGGGGGGTCATAGGGGGGTGGATCCCCCTTGTTCAGGGTGGGAGCCCCCCTGTGCGGGAGTTCAGGGGCAACACCCTTGAAAAAAAAATGGCAGTTTTTTGCATCTCTTTTTGGGCATTTTTTCAACACATGGTTTTCGTCAATGGTTTTCTATTTCCGGTTAAGGAATTAGGGTTTTTGACTAATCCGGGTTATTGGATGCTACAAGATCTTATATGTATATTGTTTTGTAAACAATGTATGAGGAGATGAATATAGAATATGTTGGTTTTCCTGGTTTGGGTTTCCAGGGAAAAAGTATCTGTGTAATGTGTGTAATTGCCATTGTATCTTTTCTGTTCTTTTATTGAAAATATTTTTGCAGTAAATAATTGTACAAGGTTAAAATCTACACCTTCTAAGTCAATGTACCATTTTGTGGGACTTTTAGTCAAGGATATTTAGAAAAGATGCAACCTCACACTATCATCCATCTAAGAGTTAGATGAACACCACAAATGATATGTCATGATGTGCATGGGGGGATCTTCTCCCAGCTTGCCATCAAATTTGGGCATGTATGATGGTAAATTTGCAAGCATGAATGACCATGAAAGGTTATGGGAAATAGGGTTGTTTTTCAAACGTGACAAATTAGGAAATTCTAATGCTATGAGGAAGGACAATGATGTATGCGAAAAAGAATATGGGGAGGAAGATGAAGTTCCTGATATCCCATATGAAACTTATGGTCCCCCTATGTTTGTAATACTAGAGGGTTGTGGTGTTATAGAAGAGTAAATTCCCCCAAGGATGATGGAACTTCCAAGAGCATTATTTCTCCTAGGACCAAACATGCCCCCAAGGGTAGGTGTAGACCCTAAAGGAAAAGTGTTCCCAAAACTAGTCCCAAGAAAGAAAATCCCAGGACTGAAGGTCTGAATAAAGGAAAATCCTCCCCATTGTGAAAAATTTCCCCCAAGTGACGTGATCTAAAGAAATTTGTGCTAATCCATTTGAAATTAGACCCTCCCAACATGCTAATTCCTCTAGTATGACTAGGGACAACCCCAAAACCACTAGGAATGTTCCATTCAAAAGGTAAGCCAAAACCTGACAACGTCGGGTCACTCATAGGAATTTCAAAGGTGGAAGGAACTCCACTCCCTTTGCTAAAAACAAGGCTCATCCCCCACCAGAATAATATCCAAATGTGGGCATCATAATGGATGGGATGGGTGTAGGAAAATTTGGTAGACTAATGGATGGAAACACACACACAACTAGTGTCCCCGAAATCGAGGGACCTATAGAAAAAGGAATATACAATGTAGGTCCAATGGTGCTTAGGGAGGGTAATGTGGACATCATGGGGATGCCTCTTGTCCCACTTGCAAATGGGATCGATGGCTCAGTGACACTAGATGTTACACTTGGTATTGACATGGTGTAATGATCATTGAACAAAGAAAATGTTTACTAAAAAGATCCCTAACCTGGATAAGTATAGTTGCTTCAGGATTAGTCAAAGGAGGGTTAAAGTTTGGTGGATGAATTTGGTCAACAACCTACACTTCAACCAAACCAATCTCCTCAAACCAAAGATGGGACTCTTCAAATTTTTAGTCACCTATCTCACACCACTTGAGAGGTGGTTGTACCTCCATGACTGGATCTAGCCCTTGTAATCGACGGTATCGACATCGAAATTTAGCCATGGTGAAAATAATATGTGTAAATCAAACACAATTCAACCTAAGGTCGATGTAGACATGAAACCAAAGAGAACACCCCTAATGAATCTAAGACAATAAAAATAAAACCAATGTCTCAAGGGGGCTTCTAAAAACCAACACTCTAGGGGAGATGAAGTCCCCACAAGATTAGCTAGTGAAGGTATGAGAAAAAATTACAATGAATAATGTGAAACAACCTTGACTGGTGCAAGCACCCTTTCTTAAGGTGGGCACCCTATGAGGGAGTTGAGACCATGAACAACTATTTTCTACATGTAATACAAGAATGTCTCACCTGCAGTCACCTTTGTAGCTACCTACGAATTATCACTAAGGCTACCACCTCACAATCAATGACTGGGAAAAGAGTTGCAGGTATGACCACACATAAGGGAAGGCTAACTATTCCCAAAGATTCAAATGCATTACCTCACATAAAGGCGTGTCACCAATGAAACCCTCGTATACGTAGTAATCAAAGAAATACCACAAACACCAAAACATGAATAAAGGGATAATCTCCCTACTTTCCCTGATGTGTCCTCATGCTTGAATCCTATGTTGGAGAAGATTCTTGAGACACTGGTTGCAAAAATAGGTTTTACACTCTTTAATGAGTCCAGGGTTCGTTTTGGTGGCCTTAAAGAGTTTACTCTCCAATATTATTCCAAGGCCCTAAACCTATCTAATGTTAGTTTTCTAATAAATAAAAGAGTCTAACTGATTTTAGTTTACGAATTCTTTTCTTATAGTTGTTGTTTATGTCAAAGAGAAAATGGATGAAACTTTTATGGTGTTTACTCTTGAACCAACTATAACAATGCAAAAATGATGATGCACTTGTTCAATTCAATGAATTCTAACTATGGGAGGGAGAAGAAACATGTTTCTTTGTAAACTTCAAAGTGCAACCTTTCAAACACCAAGAAGCCATGCAAATAAATCAAATCCAAACATTTGCTAAGATATCAAACCAAACACTTCAACAATGCATTTTGTTTTTAATACTTCAAATGATCATAAGCAAGAAAATATTTTTTTTTTCTTTCCAAATGCAATGCAAAAGGTTTCTTAATATAATCAAGATCACAATGTGAAAAAGGAAAACCAACAAATCAACAAGCAAGAGCTGTAGGAAATTGGTAGTGATGCTGAAATTCCCACTCCAATGTCTCTACCAGAATATCACCCAAAACTTACCTATGAAAATGGATCTAGTAATGAGCCCTAATAACAAGAGGAAAAACAAACGAAATGCAATCAATACAAGACACTACCATAGATGACCAGATCCATAGGGAGCATTGTCCAACTTCAATGGATCACTAGAAAACAATCAAGCTTTCACAAGCAATCCAAACAAGCCACACAAACACACTTCAAACCAAAATCGAAGGAAAATGTTGTGACAAAAGTACTCAATCAGAGACAACATCTACATAAACAAACCAATCCCGAATCCCAAATACTAGAGAAACCAGATCCAATCACATGAATCTAGGTATTATGTAATTTTCCCAATTTACAGGGGATGTCGCAGGTCAAATGACTTGCAATAGGAAATTTGTTTTTTGTCAATAGTGGTGCAACAAGTGACACCCTACATAATTTTATTTTTTTAAATCTAACTTAGATCCACTCAAATATAAGGTGTCTAACCTTTGAGGGAGTAGCAGGGAAGAAAACAATCAAATCAAAATAGAGTCTAAAAGGCAAGGGATTATGAACTAGAGAAGAATCAAACATCCTTCCCTAGTGGAGTCATCCATTATGTTAAGGAGAAAATATCACCAATGCAATGGAAATATCTCCCTGGGATCTTCCTACTGATCCTAGAAAGACAATGGGGCTAGGATTATAATGGTTCTCCCTAGATCTAAGTGAAGTCAATTCCTTTTATCCAAGAAGGGTGGTGAACATACCTTTCAATCGACGGTTTTCCTCATGTATTTGGTTGATGTAGCTCCTGAGATCCAACTCCAACTCCTGCAATTTGCTTCCTACACACAAGGAGACACACAACTATCAATCTTCTTTTTCTTCTAGTGTTAGGAAATTCAAATCTACTAGATCTATCTTGATTTATGTAACATGAGACTAGATATAAACATTTGTAAATACGGTACAAACATATTTAGGGGAAAACCAATTATCTATTAATGAAAATTAGAATTACATCAATACAATTACCTCATGATGTAGATGCATTCCTCTTTTCCCCTTTCTCCTTGCTTCTCCTCAGCTCTTCAACCAAGCTAGAAAACCTGACTGCAAGTGATGTAGATGGAGAATCTCCTCTGAATTTTTGCAGCATATATTTGTAAATGATTCTTCCTTCTCTTTCTCAAGATTTACCTTCTTTATATAGATACTTTGGAGAGGCTTGGGATATATTTTAGATCTTCTAGAGACTAATGGATACTATAATGATGTGATTTCCATGGCTCGTTCCATGAAGAACCAACTAATCCCTTGCTTACCTCTTCGAAACTCCGTGAATATAGAAGGTTATAGGTTGTGTCGTTGGTTGCACTATAGTTGGACAACAACTAATCACTTGTTTTCCTATGTATGACAAGTGACACCCTTCAAATGTGACCTAAATATTAATCTAGAGTTTTGTTTTGGTTTTCATCTTCTATTGGATTCCCTTCTATCCCTGTAGGGTGGAAATGAAGCCTATAAAAAACTTGGTGGATGAGGGGAACCTAACATAATTTGAATTTAAAATAATATTTATCACCATAGAGTCGAAAGAGCATGGTAGCTACTAGCATGGGAGGTCTCTTCAATATTGGAATAGAGTATATCTTATTTACTATAACTTTTAATGCATTGGAGTTATCCCACCACTCTCTGATTAAATCATCCATTTGCATTTATTCCCCTACAACCTCCTTTTCAATGAAATTCTTCATAAAATTATCATCTAAACAGACTGTGGGTGGAATTAATTTATACATGTTTGAAATGTCTTCTTTTCTGAAAGACCCAACAATATTATGAGAAGAATTCACAATAGTAAAAGTGGAAACATAAGTGTGACAAATAATCCACCGTACCATATCATAGTAGGGAAGAACCATTGGTCTAGAAGTTATCTTGTGAATGCGAGACTTCTTGATGTCAACCAAGTCACCACCATCAGATTCATACTCATCTATAAACTCACCATCATCAATGAACTTGTAAATTTCACTCCACACCATTCTATTGGTGGCTCCTCTATTGAAAGAGGTGTCTGGGAAAAATGTTGAATTGGGATTCTTCTTAATCTCTTCTTCCTCATCCTTTTGTTGTTTTTCTTTTCCTTTCCTAGTCATTTTGTTGTAGAGGATACCTATAGAAAACAAATTTCAAGGTAATATTTATGAAAAATAATAAATAGTCTATGCTTTATTAGTTTTACCAATGATACAAACAACGAATACTAACCAAAAGAAGAGAAAACCGGGAATAATTTTGTACTCTTAAGACTCATGAACTTATACAGTTAAGGTTAATTATTGAACCCAGGGCTCTACATGAATTTATAACAAAGTGAAAGGTAAAAATATGCATGAATTCAGGCTGTTTAATATACCTTACCACATTACCCAACACTTCAATAAATTCATTCAATTCCCATAAACTGTTGTGTCAAATTTATTAAATAGGGAAAAGACAATTAATATTTTGAAAATGCAAATCAATGTCCATAATTAGGCACTGGTGCATTGGATATCCTTTGAATTTTAGCCTTAAACAAAGAGACAATACCCAGACCGGTTTAATTATTATAAACATTTTGAATTATTGAGCCTTAATCTCGTGATTATCTTCCTAATCGAAGCACCAGGGAACCAGGTTTATTATTTTGAATAGAAAACATGAGAGGAGAACCCCCAGTCTAGTTTAATCGGCTCATCACTTCATTGGGAGTTTATTTATGAACTTAGGAATGAAATCAAAGTCCAATCCAGTCCAATTAGACAACTAGGGTATAGGTCCACCGAGAGATTGGGATATTGGGGATCGAGATGATTATTATAAGGGATAATACAAAAAGAGAAACCCCATCTGATACAACTGAATAAACAAGATATCAGACCACCAAGGATGAGGTAGTTTAAAGTGATATTTTGGAAAGAAGATAATCCCAACCACTGGATCAYTGATCCATCGAGCCACCGGGAAAATTTTGGGGATGCGATTTATTCTTTAGTAATTTTATTTAATAAGTTTTTAATTGAACCAATCAATGGATTAAAAGCTTGCAAAGGGAAATTAACAAGAATGTGAAATTAAAACAAACCTAATTTTTTTTAAGGGATCCAATATTATTTGTTCAAAAATTTAAAATAATAGGTGGTTGTTGTAAGGGTCACAACAAATAGCGACACACTGGAAGAAACAATTATATCTATCGTGCAACTATACGGATCTTACTTACTTTATAGATCACTCTTGATTACAAGCTTTCACTTATTGGTTTCAGAGGAATGATACTAGATATTCGAAAGATAAGTTATTCATTACCAATACTCTGTACTTAACATAACATTTTTAAGAGAGAAATAAAAATGGGGTTCATTATTTTAAAAACAATAAGTTTCTAATCAGTTATGAAATCAAAACAAATGATAAATCTTTGTACAAACCAAAATTTTGCATGCATTTGTTCTTCATCTCTATTAAACCCGGTATTGCTTCACTACCCGTGAGCATCCATAGCCCCGATGAAGATTCCTTAGTATCATACAAGAATTTCCCCACTTCTCGCAAGCGTACATAGCCTTGATGAAGATGACTTAGTATCATACAAGAACTTCCCCATTGCTCACAACTGTCCATAGTCCTGGTGGGTTTACTTGTACTTCCCACACTTTTCATTAGTGATTTTCAACTTCCATTTTATAATTTGACACTCTTAAGATGGAAGCAAGGTGATACGAGAGTTATTTTAATTAGAAAAACATTTGGTGGATAAAAATGAAGCCTAAAGTTTTTTCTTCCACTACTAATTATCATTATGTCAACTTTATATTGTGGGGTGAGCGAAGCTCTCATTAAAATGATATATAAACATTTTCTTACTAATGAACATTATAATTATTGGTATATAGTAAAATCTCCTTTATGTTGTGGAGTTATTGACTTGTATTCTAGAGTCTGAAAGTTATCAAATGAGAAGATCCTTTTTAGAT
>JASDQU010883681.1:32301-59467 GCA_032191745.1 Picea mariana | reverse complement strand
TAACTAGAGAAGATCATGTCTCGTGGCTCGCAATGGAGACCATGATGATGATCAACATGTCCACAAATGGTAGCCCAACAGTCTCCCTCATTCACCTTTATAACTATAAGTCAACCAAGGCTCATCACATCTGATCAACCCAGAGTATGGGAGATGATAATCCATCGTCAACATGAGGTATGTTAGTCCTTATTTCATGCAAAGTGTTGTGCTTAATTTGTAGGGCACGTGGATGAGGATATTTTGTTGAAGTTGGATAATGGATCACTAGATTGGGAAATTGTGTTGTTTTCCTTGTTTCAAATTGGTGGTTAGCTTATATGCCCTAGTCTTGTGTCATCACTGCCTAGGAAAAAGGGGTACTACTGGAGGCCCCTCACAAGGGTAACGTTTTGTTCCCCTCTATACTTAACATTTTTTGTCCTGGAACCTTTCACAGTGTACTAAACTTTGATAATGGGTTGTGGTCCATTCTCTCATGCGAAGAGGGGATGAAGGCTCAGAGGTTGATTACCATTGCTATTAAAAGAATAAGAAAATGATACTAAAGAAAGAAAGGAATGATAGCAAAAAAGAACTAACAAAATCCAATCCAAACTTGAGCTCTACTATTTCAGTGCTCACCCTGGTCCCAAATAACAATGTTGAATCTTGAAACCTTATAAAAGGGGACTTGCAAATATGATAAAGTGGAATAGAAATATGGCTGATTGTTATAAAGTTTGCTACAACCATCTAAAATCACTCTAATTTGTTGCATACACTCATCTAAAGGTGGCTTAACTCACTAAAAAAATTCCTATAACAATTGGGTAATGTTATATTGGTTGTATGTTTAATTTTCATGGTCAATTGTGGTATTTTTGTGCACTTATTATTGTTGTTGTTACAAATCACTTATTGTTGCTATAAGACCGGTTTACTATTGCAATTTGCAACAGCCACAACAATCTAACTTGTCTATTGTCCTAAAGAGGTATTTATTGCATATTTAGCTTGGAAACTGTTATATATATATGTTGCAAAGTGTTCTTGTTTCGAGCAGATACCAAATAATCTTCAAACCTCTTCTCTTACCCTGACCTAGACCAACCATTTGATGATAAATAGAGGGGTCGGTAGGCTTGGATACTAAAATTTCTATTTGATCTGTTGAGGTCACCAGGGAAGGTTCCCTTGTGGTGGACCTCTTCCATCACTAAAACGAGGGAAGTATCCACTTAGGTGACAGTGGTAGATTCTTCCATAGTTACACAATATTTGGGAATCTTGTGGTGGTCTTTGCACAAGTACAAATCGTGTGATAATATCTTAGCATCGTTTCTAGGAAGGATTGAGTCACTCTCCTCAACGAAATATCTTTGGTAAAAATTTCTCGAAGCACTTATCTTACAATTTTACCTGATGAATCCAATGACATATTCTAAGGTGTCGTCCTAATCTCAATTTTGTAAGATTGAAAATTGTCAAGTAATGTAATTATGGCACCATGGTCGCTTCGCAAAATGTTTACCTCCCTGGATATTGAAGATGTTCTGGGATACCCAAATCACTTTTATCCAGGTTGGGGAAATAATTGTCCAAAATTTAATGGAGTCATGTCCTTGGCTATTAATCATGTTGTGAATTTCTTGAATAATGTTTTGGAGATAGATGTGACACATCAATATGTGTTGATAAGATTATTTTTTCTATCTCTTGAAACAAGACAAAAGGAATGGGTTAAGCATACTCTCAATCCAAAGAGTATATCTATTCTTACAATCTTCATTGAGGAATTCCTCAAAAGGTGGGCCCTAAGAACACAAATATATGAATACACTCTCCATGATCTCACAGTGGCCCTCCAAAGGGAAGGTTTATTTTATATCCTTGTTGAGGAAGATGTAGAATCCACTGTCGAGAAATAAGTTGAAGAGAATATTCATGAAGAGGGATACCAGTCCCTTGAAGAGGAGCACGAATCACTTCTTGACTTCGTAGAAGACAACAAATACATGATTGAAGAATGAGAACCTGAAGAGGTAAATCATGAGGAAGATCACCAAATACACAAACATGAGTTGCCTTGTGAATATGCCGAAGAAGAGCACTTCGAGGAAAAACATGTTGAAGACCTAATCCACGAAGAGGCTCCTCATGAAGACGAAGCCCCAATATTTTCTCCTCTATTCAATGAATTCATCAATCTTCCATTATGCCTTCACATGAAGAAGAGAACGTGGTAAGCTATAATCCTTTCAAAGTTTTTGATGTTGCTTCATTTCATGATTCAGAAAGTGAAGAGGTGTTAAAGGAACCCTTGGATGCATTATACATTTCATGTTATAACAAAGGTGATGATGTGATTGAGAACATTGATGAGTTTATACATGTTAGGAGACATAAATGTGATATGATTTGTTTTGGTCTTAACAAAGATCCCATTTATGACGTTGAAGGTCATTTTAAATTGTTACCCTTAGAACAACCATATGTGATTACTATTGATTCAGATGTTTGGCAACATGAATCTGACATGATTACATAACCAAAGGAGGCTTATTGCAACAATCTCATGATGATTTCTAGTCATCTCCTGGAGGGTTTGAGACATATCCTTTTGATCACTTAGATTTATTCTATGAAGAATATTTTCAACCACCGTTGTGCTCTAACTTTGATGAGGGTAAGGACATGATTGACCAAGAGCATTATTTTTGTGATGAGAGTTTCCAAACTTTTCCTTGTTCATATTGTTATTCCCCTGTAGATATGGTTGGAATTTGTGAAAGTCACTTTCCTATAGGGCATAGTTTTTTTCAATCTATGGTCTCTTGCAAGGGTTTTCAGTTTCACACACAAGGTCCACAATCCTTGGCTTGTGAGCAAACTTTTCTCTCTAAGTTTGGTTTCATCCCTTACCTTGTGCTCTCTTTTCCCATAGACAACCTTAGAGTTTTCCTTATGTTCCTTCTCATCCTGATCCAAAATGGATCCAGGAAGGCCTAAAAATCAAAGTTCTTTGAATTGGATGAAACTAGTGCCATTGCATCGGGTTCATTGCATCGATTCCAACCATACAATTGTTTCCTCAAACAGACATTGTATGCGAAAATTATCGTGTTCTGACCAAATTCCCAAACAGGCAAAATGTCACCTGGTCAAAGTCAACAGTCAGTTCAATTTTGACATCAGCAATACGGCAAGTGAAGTTAGGATGACATCATCATGATGTCATGATGGCATCATCATGCTGATGTGGTGTCACCAAGAGGTGACACGTGTCACTCAAATTTGACATTTTTGGGTTGAAGTGGCACCTGTACGGATTTGACACATGGCATTGTACGAATGACATGTGGCAGTCTGTACATGATGTGGCCCAATGACAGGCTGAAACGTGGTTGTAGGAACGACAGATGGGCCATGCAGATGCTAACGTGGCAAGGTGACTATGTAGTACAAACGTGATGTGGCACGACACGTAGTTGTATGACATGTGACAAGGTTGTACAGAAGCTGACGTCGCAGCTAATTGGGCTATACAAAGGTGATGTGGTAGGCTAAATGTGTTTTTTACTGTGTTGGTACAGACCAATCATAGGGTGACACGTGGCCCAACCAGAGGGCACCACGTGGCATCCCATATTTTTCCAATGATGACTAGATCAATTTTTTTGTGGCTCCGGGGGATTCAAAATCTTGACCTCCATGGGCACAATGGCCTAACTTACTGGGCTAACCAGATGGGTGGGTGATGTGGCTTGTTTGTTATTTGGAAAAAATTGTATATTTGTTAACAAGTGGCGGAGGATTGGGCTAATCCCTGGTCGACGGGAGCCATCCTCGACCGACCAGGGGCTAACGACTGAGAGCTAGCAACCATATGGGCGCGTGGAGTGTTAGGGCATGGCCATATGGGCCAACGCCACAATACCAAGCCCTAGACTCGGAGGATCCAGAGCACGCTAGCCAGCCTTCAACTACATGGCAGAGACCCATGCGACCAGGAGCCAGGAAAATAGGGGTTGCACCCAAATTTGGGTTTTTAACTTTATATTGTAATTTTTAATGTTGATTTAGCCTGATTTTGGGAGATTTTGGTCATTTTTGGGAGATCTGGAGCCCTTTTTTAGGCCAAATCTTGGGAGGAAGTTGGGAGGATGTTATCAACTCCAAATATATTTAAACTAGAGGTTCTTGGCATCCTTTGACAAGTTCATAGGAGGATAAATTCTATATAATTGTGAAGCCAAAGTCAGTTTTATGCAGGGAAGCCATTGAGGAGAGGAACTTTGCAGGCCAATTCCGGGAGCTTCGCTCAACCGTTTTCAATGCCATCAGTTGTGTTGGGTTCTTAAGGTCTAGTAGAACACAACTAGACTAGTTTGTAATCCATTTGACACTTTTCTGATGTACTTTTGAAGCTTTGAAGATAAATAAGAAAGCCTCACCCACTAAGACAAAGGCCCGAAGACGTAGGCGATCTTACCGAGCTCCGTTAACAACTTTGTTGTTATGGTTTGTTGATTCTTTATGCTTACTTTCATATATACATTTCTTATTATGGCTTCCATATTATATCATTAATTCTTCCTCTTTCTTCAATTCCTAAATGGTTAATGAACTCATGCTTTAAAATTTAACCATAGTCTTTAAAAGATCTTTTCGGATCAAGTGGTATCAGAGCAGGTTGACGGTTGGTTTTTGAGTTTGCATGATTACTAGGGAAAAGTTGAATCATGGTGAAGGCGAGCTTGTCGAATAGAATCCCGAGATTGGATCGAAAAAGAGGACTTCTCAAAGTGAGAAGATGGCATTGAAAGAGGGACTTTCTCATAATGAGATAGAGTTTTAAAATACCTTCTTTGACATGTCGAAGATGGTAAAGGTTTTATATGATGAGAACTTGGAGCGAAAGAGACCTATTCTAGGTGAATCTTCAAAGGCCAAAGGCGAAGAAGGAGAGGATCCTCCTAAACCTCCTCCTTCACCTCCTTCTTCTCCATGAAATTCTTCTTCTTTAAGTACAAGTTCCAAATCCACCGCAAGAACACATTCCAATAAACATAAACATGATATGCCTTTACTTAAGCTTGATGTGAAGTTTGAATTACCCATGTATGATGGTGAAGTCAATGTAGAGAGGCTTGATAACTGGGTTAGACAGATGGAAGTTTATTGCAGTGTGCAACAAATCAAGGATGAGGCAACTCAAATCAAATTGGCATCGCTTCGACTTGCAGGCACAACACTCATCTGGTGGCAAAGCAAGTTGCAAAATGGCACACAACAAGTGGGTAATGTATTTGCATCATGGAAATTTTTTGTTTTTGCACTTAAAAAACAATTGTATCCTTTGGGTTATAAAGAGAAGGCTTTAATTGAATGGCAAGGTCTTAAACTAATAAAGGGACAAATAGTGGAAGAATACATAGATGAATTCTGTAAGATGGCATTAATGTTAGACATTTCATTACATACCTAAGAAACTCTTATGAAGTATATAGGAGGTTTACCTGCACACATTCGTAACATTGGATTTATGTTTGGACCTACTAATGTTGATGAGGTTTCTGACCTACTAATGTTGATGAGGTTTTTGTTCAAGCAACATACATTGAGGCAAGGAAAATAGGAGTTGGTGTAATATTGGAATCGTCTTCAAGAAAAGAGGACAAAAGGAAGGGGAATGGAAAGAAAGAAAATTCAGTGACAAGAAGGAAAGAGAAGCTCTCTTGCAAGCATTACAAGAAAGAAGGGCATGATGATGACCATTGCTGGAAATTTCATCCCGAGAAGAGACCGAAGTGGTTCAAAGAGAGGAAAGGGAGGCAAACAGTTGCAGCAACAACATAGCCAACAGACTTGGGATCAGATTCGGGTGATGAGTCTAAAATCATAGCAATTAGTTCGACAGGTAAAATTGGTGATGGATATGATTCTAGAAGTAAATTGTTTCACATAAGGGTCATAATGAAGCACACTAAGGTCGACGCATTGATAGATAATGGATCTCAATCTAACTTGATTTCAGAGGAAGTGGTCAAACAATTGGGATTAAACACTTAGATGCATCATAAACCTTAGTCACTTAAATGGATAAGCAACAATCATAAATTGCACATAACAAATCAATGCACTTTAAAGTTTGCAATTTCATCAAAATTTGTGGATGAGGTAATGTGTGATGTGGTGCCACTCAATGAATGTGGAACGGTCTTAGGCAATCTTTATTTGTATGATCGCAAAGCAACCTTCTATAAGGAATAGAATCAATATCACTTAACCAAAGAAGGCAATGAATATGTTGTACATGCTTATAAATTAAAATAAAATCAATCTCTTCAAACAATGGAACAATTAAGGAAGGCATCTCATGCAAGAAACACACCTATAATTGTTCCAAGTCAAGCAATTGATCTTAAGCATGAACATGAGATGATTGTAGAATGGAAGTTCAATAATAATTTTCTTCAAGATAAGCTAATGTCGTGCAAGTACTACAAACATATTGGCTCATTTGCAGTCCTATTTCTGATGTTATCATTGCTAATGTTTTCAACATGGATGGTAGTGGCTTCAGTAAGATGTGACAGAGTACAAGTGGCTAACAATATGTTGTCAGTTGTCAAGGTTGTTTTTCAATTGCTCTTGATGAGATAGGTGCATAGGACAAAGTTTAAATACAAAGAACAAGTGGGGTGACCTATTTCACACTTGATGACTGGTTAGTACCCTTTTGGAGGACCAAAAGGTCTTAGTGGGGAGGCCTGATCCAAATGGATCCAAGAAGGCCTAAAAATAAAATTTCTCAGAATCAGACGAAACCATATCCATTGTGTCCGTCTCATTATGTTGATTCCGACCATACAATTTTTTCCTCAAACGGACATCGTATGCGAAAGTTATCGCGTTCTGACCGAATTCCCAAATAGGCAAAAAGTCAACTAGTCAAAGTCAACAGTTAAGTCAACGTCGACGTCAGTAGTACAACAGGTGACATCAAGATGACATCAACATGACATCATGATGATGTCATCATGCTGACATGGCATCACCAAGAGGTGACAAGTGTTACTCAGATTCAAGATTTTCGAGCTGAGTTGAAACCTGTACGGATTTGACACGTTGCACTATACGAATGACACGTGGCAGTATGTACATGATGTGGCCCAGTGACAAGATGACACATGTTTGTACGGATGAAAGTTGGGTCATATGGATGTTGATGTGGCAGGGTGACTGTACATTATGGATGTGACGTGGCATGACACATGGTTGTATGACAGATGACTGGTAAAGTGACAAGGATGTACGGAAGCTGGCGTGGAAGCTGACTAGGTTGTACGGAGGTGATGTGGCAGGATGATTGGAGACTGACTATGTTGGTATGGACCAATCACAGGGTGACATGTGGCCCAATCAGAGGGCACCACGTGACACCCCGGATTTTTCCAATGACGACTAGATCAAAATTTTTGTGGCTCTAGGGAATTCGAAATCCCAACCTCCATGGGCACAACAGCCTAACTTACCAGGCTAATAGGATGGGTGGATGATGTGGCTTGTTTGTTATTTAGCAGAAATTGTATATGTGTTGACAAGGGGCGGAGGATTAGGCTAAGCCTCGATCGGTGGGGGCCAGCCCGGATCGACCAGGGGTTAACGACTAGGAGCTAGCAACCATATGGGTGTGTGGAGTGTTAGGGCATGGCCATATGGGCCAATGCCACAAGACCAGGACCTAGACTCGGAGAAGCCAGAGCACGCCAAGCAGCCTTCGGCCAGAGACCCATGCGACTAGGAGCCCAAAAAATAGGGGTTGCGCCCAATTTTGGCCCAAATTTGGGTTTTTAACTTTATATTATAATTTTTAATGCTGATTTAGCCTAATTTTGGGAGATTTTGGTCATTTTTGGGAGATCTGGAGCCCTTTTTGAGGCCATATCTTGGGAGAAAGTTGGGAGGATGTTATCAACTCCAAATCTATTTAAACTAGAGTTTCTTGGCAGCCTTGGACAGGTTCAGAGGATGAGAAATGCTATAGAATTGTGAATCCAAAGTCAGTTTTATGCAGGGAAACCATTGAGGAGAGAAACTTTGCGAGCCAATTCTGGGAGAACTGTTTCCAGTGTCGTTGGTTGTGTTGGGTTCTTTAGGTCTAGAAGAACATAGCCACACCAGTTTGTTATCCATTTGACACTTTTATAATGTAATTTTGAAGCTTTGAATAGAAATAAGAAAGCCTCACCCACTGAGACAAAGGTCCGAAGACGTAGGCGATCTTGCCGAACTCCGTTAACAACTTTGCTATTATGTTTTGTTGATTCTTTGTGCTTACTTTAAAATCTGAATTTATTATTATGGGTGCCATATTATATCATTAATTCTTCCTCTTTATTCAATTCATAAATGGTTAATGAACTTATACTTTAAAACCTAACCATAGTATTTAAAAAATCTTTTCAGATCACATCCCTTCTCTACCTTCGGGTGATGTCTTTGTAGCTAAGGGTGAGGATCTGTCTTTTTATTATTCTTTCGGCCTTGTCCTAGGATGGATAGGGCCAGGGTTTTGGTTATGCCTCCTTGCATGACCTTGTCCCACCCTCCCACCTATTGAATCCAATTATTGTCACCTATATTAAAATCTCGCAAATTATTATGAAGCCTATGATTATGATTATTACATAGCTAATAGGTGGGGTTCCCTTTTAAATAAAATTCAAAAACATTAGTTTTCAAATCATTTTCTCAGAGCTTATGCACTTTTGTTTCATAGATGAGATCATTAAAGTTTTAACTACTATGGAGAGCCTGGGTGTTTTGATATAAGTTTGTTTTGATATTTTTTCATATTCACTTGATAATCAAAGAAGTCTAAGCCATGTTTTGTCATGAAAACAAAAGGATTTTAGAGTTATTCTACTCATGCAATTGAAGTAAATGAATGCAAGTGTTATGTTGCATATGTTTTCTCATGCATAAAATAATCTTGCCATTATTATCATATCATACTTATCATAGGTTTTATGGTTAAAATATTTTAAAATCCCTTTATGGAAATGAACTCGTGATAAAGAAACAAGTCATAAGTGCAAGGTTTTAATAGTGGATGTGATACATATAGTTTGCATGTGAGATTATATAAGCTTTGGTCGATGTTAATATTGTATATCACACATGTTTAAAGTTTGTTGCATGGTTTAAACCTTGAATAATCCATGTGATATGATGGTCACTCAATCAAATGCAGTGTTTGAAAACAATGGTGATCTTCACACGAGGATTTGGTTAGTTATGATATGTGACAAGTAAAGTATATTTATTATTGAAAAGTTGTTATACGAGGTTGATGCACACTTGGCATGTAGTTTGAGATTAAGAGTGGTTTCACTTGTTACATGGCATTGGAAAAAGGTGGATTGCAGTCGATGTGGCATATGTGTTTCACGTTTTTTTATGGTGAATAGTAGAGCTGGCCATGCATTACGAGATGTGGCCATTTACTCCACAACCATGAGCTTCCACCTTGCTATCTTGTGGGTCTTTCGAGTTTTCATTTAATTTTGTTGTTGTTGAGAGAGCTTAACGCTCTAGGTGCTGAGAAACCCTCGTTCTGGTGGTTGTTGTAACTTATTTGGGCTCTCAGCATAGATATAAAATCACATTGAAGCAAGGTATGAGTTCACAGTTGGTTTTACATCTCTTGCAAAGAATTTGTATTTTATTTGGTTAAGTTTGGATTTGGTATGCATGTTGTGCTTGTAAAAGTGTCTTCTTCTCTCTTTCTCTTCCATTTCTTGAAGAAATATGAAAACAAATGTATCTTATTGAAAGCATTGGTTGGAGTCATTGGTTTTGCATGTCCATACTACCACTTTTCATTTTGTCTTGATTGATTCGATGAAGAGAAGGTGAATAAAATCATGGGTTTGGTTGTTGATTCATATATGAGTAAAACCTAGCTCGAAAAATTATTCTCTCCTTCTAGTTATACGTTCTATGTTAAGACTGGGAAAAAGGAATTTACCCAGTTTTGTTTGAGGAATAAATAATGTTGGTTTTTTGATATGGACACGGAAATATTGTATGCATAAATTTTCAGGCTCAACCCATGTTAAAAAAAAATGAATTGGGACCTGGTCTGTGTTTTATTGTCTTCTTCCAAACCAATAATGTTTTGAAATATGATAATTTGGTTATGGGTTTTTGTATTATAAGTTATGTTTTGTAACAGTCTCGAACCCGGGTTTACTAATATTCAGTGATTGATATTTGGCTATTTGATATCATTTTAAGTCTTGTCTCCATAGCCTGGGTCTGAAGAGTAAAATATGTGAACACGGGGCAAAAAGATTGTCTATGAGTTATGTAATCTTGGTACATGGTCTGACCCTCATATCAAATTGTTGAATTGGTTGAGACAAACTGTCTTATTTGCACTTGAATATATAACCGGTTCGTGCCATATTTGAATTAAAAAATGGTTGATTATTCCTGATAAGAAATAGAAGGTTTCAAACATGTGCCTTTTAAAAGTCAACCAACTTGTAAAATACATTTTTTTTCAAGTTACTCTCTGCATAACTTTCATTCTCTGAGCTAAAAATATTTGGGTTCATTAAGTTTTGGTTTGAGTAAAAACCTATGTTTTTACAGCCATTGTAATTGAAATAAAAATTATGTTTGCATTGAGGACTATTGTATTGATTCTCCAAAATATTATTGGGAGTGAAAGGATATGAATTTTTTATCCTCGTTATGGTATGAATGTCGATTAAGGATATAGGTTGATAGCTAACTCTTAAATTATATAGACTTTGACTTATCCTCTCATACATAACATCTTACATAAGTTATATTCCCAATCCTATTAATAAAATCCTTTTTTTTTCCATCTTACTCCCCGTGATCCAGGTGGACATCGATGTCCTCCCATATATTCTACTGTCTCAATATACAATTTCCATTTTGGCAATTTTTCTACAATTTTTTGGATCTCAAACTAATTCTGGGGGCGTTTTGAGGCCCTAAATGACGTTTTTTGACGTGGCAATGCCCAATAGATTCCTGTTGGGATGTATTGGGCCATTCAAAATATGTACTCCTCAAATAGACCTTTCCAATGAGGTATCAATCGCAACAAACATATATCGTATGCAACGCACTAGGGAAGTTGACATATTAATTTCCCCCATTAGGGCCCACAAAATTTTTGACATTTCATCTTCTAATGTTAGGGTTTTGGATGTTTAGGATTTTTCTCATTTATGATTTATGTCAAAAATTCTTTGGGAGCCTCATTGTAATCATATTCTTGAAAATGCGCATAGTCGTCACATCTCTTCTTAGAGATAAGCTACCACCATTCTAGCAAATTCATTTCACTCTGTATTTTCTTTTACAATCTCTGCATATTTCAATATTTAATATAAATCAAGTATTGTTGTATATCGATGTTTTTTTCTTATTTATATGTTTCATTTCTTCCCTCGTAAATCCATATCAGTGGTATCAGAGAAGTCTGCTCTTTATCAGTTTCTCTATTCATATCCCCAACGAGGTCAGGGTATTAGGCATTGGGACTCGAACTAGTCAAACCTTTGGAAGATCATTCTCTTTGGCCTCTATGATCCCCCATGGTTGAGGAAGAGAGAGATGAGGGAGTAGGAGATCCTATTAAGTTGTTTCTCATGGAAGTCCTATAGAAACAATAGAACGAGATGATGGATCATTTTTCCCAAATCCTTTGGTGATTTCCGACAACAACAGAGTCATCTTCATCAAGCCGCCACTTTGGAGGCACCGCCCCCTTCAAGATACAAGTTAATTTTTATATTCCCACATTTAAAGGTCATATAGATATGGATTCTTTGGAAAAATGGTTAAATCTACTAGAAGGTTATTTCTCTATCCACAATTTTTCCAATAGGGAAAAGATCAGCTTTTCACTCCTTAAGGCAGTCCCCTGTGTCAAAAATTGGTGGGAGACTTACTGTGAGAAAAACTTCATAGAGAAGTCTAGAATATTTGGGGTTGAGCCCACTTGGGATTTTTTTATGGACTCCATCAAGGAACAATATTACCATGTTGGAAACTACGATGACCAGTACATGAGATGGACCACACTCCATCAGGAGAGGGACCAAACAGTGTCAAAGTTCACAAATACCTTTCATACCTTGCACATCAAGCTGGGTATCAGAAACTCCGAATAACATCTGGTTCTAAAATATCGTGGGGTCCTACAAAGGTACATCCAAACAGAAATGAATTTTCTGGAAATCTCGTCATTGGGAGTCGCTTATCGATATGCTGTCAAAATCAAGCAAAAGTTTAAGAAGAGGAATAAGCAGGAGTTTGGATCTGTGAACACATCACAACAAAAATCGGGAAAAGGAATCCCCAACACACAAAACAAAGTACAAAGAAAGGATAGAAAACTACAAGACAACCAATCTAATCCATAAACAAAGAAGGGTAATGTGAAGATGAAGAAAGACACTGAGAAGTGGAGTGAATTCCATAAAATCCCCTTGCACAACATTGATGAATGTCACTTGAAGTAGTCATTGATGATCGAGTTGAAAGCCTCAAAGTCAGATTTAGGATCTGACACTGATTCAGATCCAAACAAGGTGAAGTAGATCATTGATGTAGAAACCAATGCCATAGTCTCTACCACCAAGATCCAACCAAACGAACCAGAAGATTTGATGAAAGGTGAGCACATTTTTCACTCAAAGATGTGGGTGAAGGGTGCTCCACTACATTTCATTGTTGATAGCGAAAGCCAAAAGAACCTCATCTCAACAAAGATCATGAATTGGTTACATTTTTTGGAAACACCACATCCACAGTCGTACAACATCAGGTGACTCATCCAAGGAAAATATCTCCATGTCATCCAACAATGTCTCCTTCCCTATGGCATCAATCCCTTCAAGGATGAGGTATTGTGTGATGTTTCCCCACTCGAATTTTGTGATTTTATTTTAGGCCATCCATATATGTGGAAACTTCATACTCTATATGAGTCTAGACCTCGTAGTGTCATTGTTACTATGAGAAGACAATTGTATAGGATCCCAGAGGTAGCTCCATCTACCACAATTTATTTCGTCTCAGCTAAGCAGTGCAGGAAGGTCATCTCCTAGACTGGGAAATGTGTCCTCCTCATGATTCTCTCTCGAAGTGAATGGAAGTTCATGACCACATCCATGGCCTCTACACAGGGCTTCTCTACATAGCATAAGCAAGTGGACAAGGTTGTGGAAGAATATTGGGACATCTTCACCTCACCTACTAAGGTGCCTCTACACTGTTAGGTCAAGCATTCAATTGAGCTAACTCATGGAATGCCTTTTCCTAACGAGCTAGTGTATCAAATATCTCTCCTGAAAAATGAGGAAATCAAGCGCTAGGTCCAAGAGTTGGTCCAAAAAGGGCACATTCGACCAAGCTCCGCACCTTGTAAAATCCCAATCGTGTTCACACAGAAGAAATACGAGACTTGGCAACTTTTTATTGATTATAGAGATCTAAAAACAAAAAAAGTCAGGAATCGGTGCTTGATGCCCCAAATTGATGACCTTATCAACCAGCTCAAGGGGGCCAAGTATTTTAGTAAGATTGATCTGAAGTCCAACTACCATTAGGTCCCCATAGAATAGACTGATGTATGGAAAACCGCTTTCAATTTTAAAGAAGGTATTTTCAAGTGGTTGGTCATGCCCTTTGGATTGACGAATTCCCCAACCACTTTCATAATCCTGATGGATGACATCTTTCAGCCCTTCACCAATTCCTTTGTGGTTGTATATTTGGATGTCACCCTCATCTTCAACAAGAGTTGGGTAGAACACTTGCAGCACATTCAACAGGTCCTCCACACTCTAGAACAACACAAGTTATATGTTAACTTAGAGGCATGTTCCTTCAACATGAACAAGGTATAATACCTCGGATACATTGTATATGAGCATATTTTTCATGTTGATCTAGCCAAGATCCAAGTCATTCATGACTGGCCATCCTCAACAACACTCACCAAGCTTTGAATCTTCATAGGCCTTGCTAACTTCTATCACAGATTTGTATTTGGGTTCTCCTATATCACATGGGCTCTCAACCAAGTGACCAAGGGTGGTTGCAAAGGAAATTTTTTTGGGGGTATATTACAACAAAAATGTTTTTATGATCTCAAACATCGCTTATTCTCAGCCCCGGTGCTCACCTTACCTGGTCTACAAACAACCATTTGAGATTCATACTGATGTTTTTTATTATGATGTTGGTGTCGTTCTCACTCAGGACAGTCATCTAGTGGCCTATCATAGTGAAACACTTTCATATGTTGTCTTTAAGTACCCCACCCATGAAAAAGAAATGTATTTCATCATACAAGCCTTATGCCAATGGAAGCATTACATTCTAGGGAAGGAGACAGTCATACATACGAATCACATGCCTTTGTAGTTCATGCAGACACAAGGAAAATTGCAGAATGACCACCATCAAAAGTGGTCCACATACTTGCAACAGTTTCACCTCAACATTAATTATAAGAAAGAGAGAACCAATCATGTCGTTGACTACCTCAGTCAACCTCCCATTGCAACACTAACCACGATGCTCAACTCTTGTGAGCATGAGACCTTTGGGTGGTCCCAACTCTATGAGAATGATCCTAACTTTTCTACGACCTACTAGATGTTGGGAACAAGCATGGTCATTGTCAATTTCCATCTTCAGGATGGACTTCTATTCCATTTGAGTCATCTATGTGTTCCTTCAAGCAAGCATGTGAAGCTGATTTGGGAAGCCCACTACAGTCGAGTGGTAGGACACTTTGGCATGGATAAGATAGTGGCAATACTACGAAAGTATTTATATTGGTCGAAGCTTCGACATGATGTTAGTAAGTATATCAAATCTTTCACTACATTTTCCATTACCAATCCAACCATTAAAAAAAAGGATTTTACACCCCTCTTCCTACTCCCGACGGGCCCTAGAAATCCATCTCAATGGACTATATGTTATGTCTCCCCTCCACCAAGCATAGCAATGATTGTGTATTCTTGTTTGTTGATCGATTCTCTAAGATGGCCATTCTGACCGCCTACAAGAAGAGTATCACACCCAAAGCCACCACCAAGCTCTTCTTCAAGTGTGTATGGGTACACTTCGGACTACCACAGACCATCATATCATATTGGGACAACAAATTCTTGGGCACATTATGGTCGAGACTTTGGTCATTGTTGGACACTAAGCTCACCAAATCCACTACCTTTCACCCTCAGACTGATGGACAGATAGAGGTTGTCAATAGGATGATAGTGAATATCTTGCACATTTACAACTCCAAACATCCACGCACATGGGACAAGAGCCTTCCTTATATCTAAAACAGCTACAACATATCACTCCATAGCTCGACCGACCACATCCCTTTTTAGGTCGGCCAAAGTTTTAAACCATTGGGCCCCATTTAAGTAGCACTTATCCTTGCATCCAAACAGGAAAAATATCCCCATGCTCAATCTAAGGTCGATAAGGCCACCAAATTCATTGAATGGATTCAACACATCTGCTATCAGGTCCATGATATTTTGCAGAAATTTAATTCTATGTATAAGCAACACCATGATCAACATCAGGTTCACCACAAGTTTCAGGTAGGTGACAAGGTTTGGTTGCATTTATAGAAAGAGTGCCTTATCGGACCCTAATGGAAGTTGCAACCACTTCGCTATGGACCTTACATAATCACCAAGGTTGTGGATGATAATTATTTTGAGTTGAGTATTCCCCCCTTCCTTGGATTATACCCAGTATTCAATGTGGACCTCCTTCGGCCATATTTTCCACCACTACTGGACATGTCGGAGGTGGCAGAGCAGCTGGCAACTACAAAGATCAATCTTGACTGCATGGTGTTAGCACATGTACTTTTTGAAAAAAAATTCAATTTGGCCGAGATATTGACAAAAAATGTTTACTTGATTTCTTTGGGTATTCGACAAAATGTGGCTTTGGGCAGCATTTTCTAAGTTTGGGGAAATAGAAAAATTTTGGTTTTATGGCCAATTTATCCCTGGGTCTTCTTATGATTAAAAATTTATGAATTTTTGGTTTTTAGCCAAAAATATGTTCATGGTGATGATGGCTTACCATCTCCCATACTCTCAGTTGCTTGGATGTGAATGAGCCTTGGTTGACCTATAGCTGTAAATTTGAATAAGGGGGGATGTTGGGATACCATCTGTGGAAATGTTGATCATCATCATGGTCGAGATCATGTTCTCCATTACGATCCATGAGACATGATCTCCTCTAGTTACCCCTAGGCATGGGGGGGTAACATCTAGCTCCAACATGGGGACATGTGCTCACCGTAGAGCGCATGAGAACCTTCACATCTCTGGTTGTCCAAGTCCTACAATCCTGCACCCACTTCAAATGACAACACTGATTAGAAGTATCTATCGGTGGATGTGATCCACCAGCATTAGTGACAAATCCAAAACCATAATGAAAATAATTTTTTTTCACTAAGATACAAAAAGATAAGGCAATAACACACAATGACTAAATTCAAAAAGTATGGGAGATGGTAAGCCATCATCACTAGTTTGGGAAATTGTGTCATTTTCCTTGTTTCAACTTGGTGGTCAACTTCTATGCCCTAGTCTTGTGTTGTCACCACCCAGGGAAAAGGGGTACTACTAGGGGGGGCTCACAAGGGTAACGTTTTGTTCCCCAACATACTTTCCATCCCGGAGCCTTTCATAGTGTACAAAACTTCAGTAATGGGTCATGGTCCATTCTCTCATGAGAAGAGGGGTTTAAGGCCTAGAGGTTGATTGCAGCTACTATTACAAGAATAAGAAAAGTATATTAAAGAAATAAAGGAATGGAAACAAAAAAGGACTAACAAAATCCAATCCAAACTTTAGATCTACTCTTTCAGTGCTCACCTCGGTCCCAAATAGCAATGCTAAATATTGAAACCTTATAAAAGGGAACTTGCAAATATGATAAAGTGGACTAGAAAGATGGTTGATAAAGGGGTTTGGAAAAAATAGCACGTAAATATGGGGTAACTCAAGAGCAAGAGCACCCTCCACAAAGATGCTCATAGAAATGGATTTAATGACACCATGAGCCATGAAGTAATCCCTAAAACCATATCACTGTCACACTTACTCTTGAAGTGTTTCTTTATTTCCTGTCATTCTCGAAACCTATCCCTTTATCTGGGTTATTTTATTTCTTGTCTAGGTGGCACACCTAATAGGGTTGGATGAAGGACCTTCCATACTTAAACCTGTCAACTCGTATGGAGTCTTGGGTTGGTGTGATGCTTGAAGGGGATACTAAGGTGAATTGTCTTACATGGCTTATATATTAAGTTGCAACTTTATTTGCATGCTTTAAGGACTAATGTTTCTTATGAACCTTGGATAACCTTGTTTTATGCTTTGGTTTGTTTTGGATGGCCTTGACATGGTTTATTTAAGGGAGGTCTTGGGCTTGTACCCAGGATGTTGTGCCTTTATTTGTAGGACATTTGCATGTGTGATGGAGAGAAGTGGGTCATCTAGTGACTCACCACTCTGAAACATCAAATCTCACATCCTTGGAACCTTGAATGATGGATAGATGGGCTTGGTATCAACAGATTCAGTCATGATGGCACATGTATGAGTTGAAATCCCATAGGCTGGGCAGAGCACCCCATAGCTCATTCTTCACCAAGATCAGGGAAATTGCAGCAGCAGACAGTCATAGAAATTATAGAGACGATATGTGGCTCCCCAAGACTTGGAAGCAACACCTAGATCTTGGACACTAGCCCTACATTCATGATGATGTCACCTTCTAGGGTATGATGCAGTTAGGGTTTGGTGTACACATGGATGGTTGGCATGAATTGGGGGTGAGGAGAGGTGTCTATTGCTCCCACCTTGCATTGGATAGGTGCCACATGGAATTTGGAAGCATCTTCCTTGCCCAAGAGGGCTTGATGTCTCACATGTGTGGGCTATTATAATTTATTTTGTACTCTTTTCATTTGTGAGGCACTACTTCTGTAATTTTTGGCCCTTAGGGGTTACTAGCTCTTTCTCTCTCGTGTGTTATGCTTGGAAAGGATCTGTTATGGATGGTTTGTTGATTTTGGATGAATATTTATGTAATTATAGTGAAATGTTCTTGGTTTCTTATATGAAGTTAGTAATTTTTTGCAATTTTTGTTTATGCTATTAATGTTTATGGTGAAATTGATATTTTGTTGCAAGAAGTCTTGTTAATTGAAACCTTAAGATAGGAACATAAATGCGTATTCATCTCACAAGGTGATATTTGTCTAAAATTTGTTGATTGTCCTTGATAGGGTTAGAACCCTAAATCCCTAAAGTGCTAGCACTTTAGGATTTTATCCCTAGATAATTGATCGTTGACCTATTTGAAGCTACAAGAAGGGAGGAAGGATTTTGAGGGCCCAAACATACTTGCACCCTAGATGTCCCTCTCCTCAAGATCTAAAGTCTAAGGCCCAAATGTGCTTGCACCTTAGGGTTTAGATCCTACCTCTTGGTTTCAAGTAGATCAACCTTCAATATTGGTTGCATTGGAAGACTCCATAACCCTATAAAGGCACTAATCTTAAAGCACTCTTATGGTGAATTGATTGATAGAAATTCTTTCTGAAAACTCTCAAGCATTATACTAACTATGCTAACTCTAACCCCAAAAAACTCACTATATTTATTGTTGTTGTTATAAAAGTTTGCTACAACCATCCAAAATCACTTTAATTTGTTGCATACACTCATCTAAAGGTGGCTTAACTCACTCAGAATTTTTTTTTAATAATTGGGTAATGTTCTGTTAGTTGTATGCTTAATTTTCATGGTCAATTGTGGTATTTCTGAGCACTTATTATTGTTGATGTTACAAATCACTTATATTTTTTATAACATTGGTTTACTGCTGAAATTTGCAACAGCCACAACAATATAACTTATCTAGTGTCCTAAAGAGGTCTTTATTGCATACTTTAGCTTGGAAATTGTTATATATATGTTGCAAAGTGTTCGTGTTCCGAGCAGGTGCCAAATCATCTTCAAACATCTTCTCTTCCCCTCACCTAGACCAACCATTTGGTGATAAAGATAATGGGCGGTAGGCTTGGCTACTAAACTTGCCATTTGATCCCTTGAGGTCACTAGGGAATCCTCCCTTGTGGTTGACCTCTTCCATCACAAAAATGAGGGAAGTATCTACTTAGGTGATACTAGTATATTCTTCCATAGTTACACAATATTTGTGAATCTTGTGGTGGGATTTGCACAAGTACAAATAATGCGATAATAGTCCTCTACTTTCTCCTCCATGAGATCCTCACTTGTGTATTTACTGAGAATCTCTTGTTTCTTCTTCTCCACAACCATGCACTCGATCTCTTTCTCAACTGGAAGGGGCACATGGACATCAAACTCTCGCTCTCTATATTGATGGTTTCCCTTTTCCTGCTCTCCCATTTCTTCTGCCACATCCTCCTCTTCATCGAACAAGACTAGATTAATAGTAGCGACCTCTCCACTCTTGACCATAAACCTAACCTCCCTCTTGAAAAAATCAATCCTCTGCCACTCCCTTAGTGCTTTGGCTCACATATCCTCCTCCACAGGAAATTTAACTTTCTCCAAGATATTGTCCTTGTCATCCCCATAGACATAATAATTGGTATCAAATTGCTTGTAAATTTCATACTTATACCTCCCCTTATTCACCTTGGGGGGCTTATCGAATAAATATTTGATGTTGGGGAGGAATTTCGTGGACCCACTTGTACAATTGGTTGCTATAATATGGCATGTTACAATTGGTGTCCAAGAGATGTGATATTCCTCCTTGGAGTCAAAGAGTTATTCAATAGGTCCGTCGAGGTGAAGAAGAGGAGGTTTGATTTACAAGTAAATTGATGCCAGTTATTATGGCTATAGGGATGATAAGGATGGTATATTGGAGAAAGTTGAGTGGCCCATGGAGGAGGATATGTGGACCAAAGAACTAAGGAAGTGGGAAAGGATTGAGTCTATCAAGAGTGAGGTTAGGTTGATGGTCAAGAGCGGGTAGGTCATTGCCATTAAGTCAGTCATATTCAAGGAAGAGGAGGATGTGGCAGAAGAAATTGGAGAGTGGGACAAGGGAAACTAGCAGCAAAGAGAGAGAAAGATTTTGTTTCCCATGTTCCTCTTCTTGATGAGAAAGAGATTGAGCGCATGGTTGTTGAGAAGAAGAAATAGGAGCTCCTTAGTAAATACTTGAGTGAGGATCTCAAGGAGGAGAGGGTCGAAGCCAAGGCAATGCTCGATATTCAACAATAAGTTATGTTAGTGAATCTTATGGATCATCAATGTTTTTTTCAAATATGCTTCTTAACTTCTATTAAATACACAATATGGGCCTTAAGTCATTCTTGAGGTTAACAGAGTATTATAATTAAGACATCCACCAGGGTTCCTTTCTTGTTGATTGGGCAAAAGGGGCACTGAGAGTCTCAACTCGTAGAGCTTGGTCTTCCTAATTATTCCAAAGTAGGGGCTAAGATGATGGACTTGGAAGGGAATGAAGTTGATGTGCTTGGTGCCACTGGAAAGGGCTTCAGTTACAGATACTTCAAGGCTACGAAATTCCTCCTCGACATCAAAGAGTTATTCAATAATCCCTCTAAGTCAAAGAAGAGGAGGTCTAGGTAAGATATTTACAAGTGAATTGACTCCAATTATTATGGCTACAGGTGTGATGAATACAGATAAGTAAACATTAATAAGTAAATAATAAATAATAAATAAATAAACTATTAAATGAAATAAAAGATAAAAAGCAATAATTAATAAAATAAACAATACAATAAATTTAAAAAATCATGACTAATAAGTCACGACTCTTCAAAAATATACATGGGCCAAAATAAATATGGACCCTCCTTCTCAATGTAACCATCATTCAATACATAAAATAACATATTTTTTTCATAAAGATTATCTTTTATATCTTATTGGATAAAGTGGTTATTTCGCTCCAGTGGTATCAGAGCCGCCCAACTGCTATACAGTTCGTTGCAGCAAGTTGACTGGTTGTTCATACATTCAACCACCGTCTGTACCACCAATCCACCTCATTCCCGTAAAACCGCAACCATTGTCGTCATCAACAATTCGTGTGATTTTTTTCAGTCGCTATATACATGCGCAAATCGTTTGTACGACTTTTTGTCAGATTATTTTCATCCGCCCATACCAGTTGGTCAAACCAGTGTCAAACAATCACCGTACCACTGTAGAAACACATTCATCCACCCTCTGCAACTAATAAAAAAAAAATCATACAAATTAACTAGAATAATTTCTATAGTATTACGAAATTTGCAAAAATTGATCGAAACACACCACCTCTAACTCGAAAAATGATGGATACGAACACCATATTGAAGGATTTAGAAAGAAAACAAAAGGATGGTGATAAGAAGGCTAGTGAAAGATATGACGAACTTAACCAAATATTTTAACAACTAGAAAAAAAGATCAATTATAACCAATTTAGTCTACGGGAAAATCATGATAAGCTCAATGATACAGTTATCAATTTAAAGGCAGAAGTTGAAAAAAATAACCTTGACTCAGTACAAGAACAACCAAGGTTGAGTAACCAGATAACCACCAATCATGATGAATTAAAATATCTCATAGCCCAACTAACGACACAGATCACATCACTAATAATATCCAATCCGCAACCCAACTCGCCAAGTACCCCTAACACCCCATCGACCTCATCTAGTAACCTTGGTCAACAAATGAATATACCCTCACTAAACACAACCATTCCACAAACTAGTGTACCTCAAGGCATGATAGTCCCTAACTAGTTCCCTCCATATGCTAACCAAACCATTTTCTATCCACCAAGAGAAAAACTAGAGTTATCATAATTCGATGGGAATGAAAAGCAAGGGGTGGCATGCTTTAATAAGGCAGAAGAATATTTCTACATCTATGGTATTTATAACGATGATGGAAAAATCCGATATGCATATATGCAATTGGAAGGGATGCATGTAATTGGTATATGTGGTGGAATAAAATTGGTTATGCAATAAGTTGGACAAAGTTCAAAAACAATTTTTTTTAAATATTTCAAGGCATCAAAGAAGAAGAGTTATTTACAGAACTCATGAGACTTCAACAAAAAGGAGATGTGGACAAATTTACTCATGAGAGGGAAAATCTGGCCAAAAGGGTACCCAAAGTATCAAAAGAATGCCTATTCATATCATATATAACAGCTCTTAAACCCCACATTCAGAGTGAATTGAAATTACATGATATTACAGAAATGGAAACTGTTATACATAAGGAAAAGGCGACATAATACAAGTTATAAGGTTAATCAAGGTTCGAAAATCTTTATTCAAGAAGGAATGCAATACAATCCATGAATACATAAAAATACAAATACATACCACCCCAACTTCGAGACAATAAAAGAAGAAGTTTGGAAGCCCAAAGAATAAAAGAAGGCAAATGTAAACACTGGGGAGAAAAATGGGATCCAAGATATAGGTGTCGCATAGAAGATAACTCAAAAAAAAAATACACATGAGGGCTGAGCCAGGAGGGCTAGCTGAAGCAGAGGCACGTCGGGAATCAGAGAATCGTGAATCCCGTGGGCGTATGCACATCAACATCGAAAACCCCGAAACCTCGACGTAGAGGTTTGACTACGGTCCCGGGGTAGTGGTCACGTGGATCACGGGCTTAGCCTGGAGGGATAATGTGCTAGGGGCACATCAGAGATCGAAAGATCGCGAAATCCGAATAGGCACTACGTTCAAATTGGACCATGGTCACGACCTGCGGTCGCACGAGAATGGAGAAGAAAGAAAGATCCAGTTTGTGTTGGGTCTCCAGGGTTATTTAAGGGCTTGATTCCTACAGAGGACCGGAAAAATTTGAAATAGGTAGTGGGTATGTTACAGTTTATATTGGCTTGCATCTCTCATACCAACCCCACCCAAGAGAAAATATAGAAAATAACAGTCCTAACTGAAGAAAGAGCCTTCACAAGAAAACACAAATCCCATCAATAAATTGTTCAGATTACAAGATCTGGAGAACCATTACATATTAAATGTTGCAGAGTCTAATTGGGCCTCGGTGGCGGGTTTGGTTCCTACTGTTGAGTCAAGAGATTTAAGCCCCATTGACACAACTCTTACCAGCTTCATTATCTTTAGTAGTCCTCAGATTTGCTCCACCTCATCTTCAACTTTCAGCGGTCCACATCATGGTTCCACAGATATTTCATCTTGTTCTACATGGTTTCCACTTCAGTGTGCATTAGAATTCAAAGAATGGATAACTTGAGGTAAAACATGTATAAATCTCTTTAATTTACTAAGAATTTGGAAAATATGATGCATAACCACTATCACCTACTCCACACTCCACTACCACTTAGAAAGTACCATCACAAACTACTCACCAAACCTTCCATTTTCACTCCACCAATCCTAATGAAGATTACACTCTAATCATAAGACCAAGCAGTGAAAAGGAAATATGTGGTATACAAATACAAAAACAAAGTAACATATATAGTGTCTTGTCCTTGTACACCATAAATCATTCCTAAGTCATTTGAATGATTCTGAATAAGAGGATGAAGTCATGGTTTCCTATTCAAGCAAAGAACCACAAGTAAATCTTGGTCTTAGAATGAATATAGGATACAGAGTATAAAGGTGTCCAAGTTCATACAGCGACCATCCCAATCATTTCACATTTTCCACACTCATACCATTCACTATCACCCTCTGATAACCCATCCCTTTCTTGTCCTCCATTTTCATGATAATTTTGTTTCTCTATTTTAAATCAATCTGTGACAGTATAATCAATTTCTAGAGTGTCGCTTCACAAGAGCCAACACCTACACAAATAGAACAAAGTCACATAAATATATAAGCAAAGCAGCATAAGTTCTTCACCTTGTTTGCATGAGGACATGCAAATCCTTGGGTTTGGGGGTGTGTTGGGCTCCAATTTTGTCATATTTTCCACCATATAATTACATTCATCATTATACCTTTTTCTCGTATTTTGCCAATAATATATGTGCAAATGCACCATAAACCTCCAATATCCATTGTCATTCTCGATGTAGTTAATACATAGTTTTTTCCATATTTTTAGTGATTAAAATACGATTATATCATGTTTTACTAATGAATGTTGATAAATTGTGATTTGCATGATCAACATTCTTGTACCATTACTGTGGTTCAACATTCTGCACCAATATAGCTATTCTCGTACCTAATATTGTAGCTTGTCATATTGGCGCACTTCTAAAAGGAAATCAGGAACATGGGTTTTGTCCAGAACAAAGTTGACATGTTGACACGTGAATCAGAATTCACCCAGCTTGCACTGTGGACCTCCATCTTAGGGGGAATAATTCAGCCAAATTAACAAAAGTTCTAGACAGTCAACTTCGCCCTAGATTTTCGTCCATATGAAGACAAATTTGAAGAATCTAGAACATGGGTTTTGTTTCTAGCATGGCAAATTGGGTCTCATGCGAACCGTTTTCCAAACAAATGAAGGGTTGAAGAGTTATCTATGGTTCTTCGAACTAACATCTGCTCAAATTTCGTGATGTCCAGATTTAATGACATGGCCTTGGGTTTAACGTCAAACCAAAATTGGTACGAGGATATTTGTTGGTTGCAACTGTATTGTGAAGTTAATTCTTCCATTGAATAATGGATCAACCAAACCAAGAATTTGATTGAGTGGAAGCACAATGTGCATATGTATAAATGCAATTGTTTTAAGAGGCATCGGGGGAGATTTTTTATTATGGTTTAAGCTGGTTATTGTAATCAGGGTTTTTACTTGTGAGCAGAAGCTGGAGTTTATTTAATAAAGATTTGATTTTTGAAATTTGGAGCATCTTCTTGGACTGAGTTAACTTCTCCAGGTGCGTCATCTAGGTCGGGAAGGGCCCCTCGATCCCGTAACGCCCTGGCTTGTAGTTTGGATTACATTTTGTTTGATTTTAGTTTAATATTGCATTCAATTTAAGTGTGCGTTATTTCAATTTGCAGATGTGATTAATCAGTAAATAAAATTTCTCCCTCAGATTGATTCGCCCACAACTTAATTCCTTATCGAATCTCCAATTCAACTTTCATGGCCTTGTTATTCTTATTAGATTCTTTTCTCTGCCAAAATCAACTCTACCTTCCACGCAATTTCATGTCTCTGAAGCCGCACTATATTCTACAATAACTCAATGCTCATTCTCACACAATTTGACCCTGTTGTTAATTAACTAAATTCCTTTGAATCGTCCGCACTCTGCTTTTCCTTCAACGTACTCGACCTTTTCTTCCATGTTGAACCTGTATTTCTATTTGATGTTGCATAATAAGTTAAAAGTAAATATTATATTCAATTTTTTGTTTTTCGTGACATGTTAATACATATAGTTGCTAACTTATTTTGTCTATATATATATGGTTTAAATGAGTGTTTGGTTTGGATTACATTTATTTTATATTATTTGTTTTGTTTTATTAGTCCCTTTGTCATATATTGTATCTTTTGACCATATGTCCATTTTGTTATATTCAAGTATTACTTTATAAGTTGCGTTGAATGGTTGTGACAAGTTGTATATATAGTTTATGGGATTGACATAATATTATTAATATATAGTTTTGTATTTATTATTTTTAGATCATATTAATATATTGATTGATATAATTTTGCCTTGTTATATTTGGGGATATTGGTTTGTCATTTATATTTTCATGTTAAGTTTTATTAAATATAATTGTTGTGTTATTTTTTTTTTGTTTGTTAATTTGTGCGGGACCTGTTGGCTACGCGATTAACCTATGGCTTGAGAAACCATGACTCAGGGGCATCTAAGCCTTCAAAATCACCTGGGGATCGCACCCGGCCTGAGCCACAAGAACCCTTAACATGGTTGGATTTTTTGTCCCCGCAGGTTTCGAACCGGTGACTTTAACATCACGGAGTGGCTTAACAACACACTCCGTCACCAACTGTCCTACACCTCGAGGACATAATTGTTGTGTTATTACACAAATATATATGCAGCATTAAATTTGGATCATTATTTTAAAAGCAAGTTACATTCATGATTCACAACACAAAAGAAATTGGTTCCATAATTAACTCCAACCCATTTTCCTTCCATTACTAAGAACATCACCTTTCTCTTGATTTCCTCATTCTCCATTTCTTTCTTTCTTGGGTGTATCTTTTCGAGGACATTTTATTTGCATAGTTTGAATTTAGATTTCATTTCCTATTTGGTGGATTTGCTCTTGAAACTGGTAAATTCCACTTTAGGTCAGTAGCACACATACATTAGGGTTTGAGTAACCTCATCCAGCTCACTGATTTGAATGCCAGTTTGGGTAAATTCCACATTTACTTTTAGGTTTCCTTACTTGTCCTTTAATCTAGATGCTTTAATTTAGTTTTCCCGTAGTTTAGCGAAACACTATAGGAATAAGCCATTGAAGATCAGGATCTAACTCAGGAGACGTGATCTTGCGATCTAGTGTTAAGCTATATCTTGTAGTGTGAATTTCCATTTGAGCTTGTCTTACTTGCATTTATCACATTTTGAAGTGTGTTTGTTGGCTATAGGCTAGACTAGGCTCCAATCCTGCATTTCCTGTGCCTGCACCTCTAAGTCTACGGCTCCCCTATTGATAATTTAATGTTGGTAAATTAGTGCATATATTTAGCCCAACAAACATTAACAACCGAACAACAAAAATGGATGGACAAAATCGCCACTTTTGATATGGAGATATTACATAAAAAGGGAAAATAAAATATTGTAGTAGTCGATGCTCTCTCACAAAAAGATGAAGAAACACAAGTTTTTGCAATATCAATGGCAATTCCCAAATGGTTGGATGAGATCTAAACCGAGTATGCCAAAAACCGAGAGACCTATTCCATAATCAATGATTTGAACAGATACCCCAAGTTTGAATGGAAGAATGATGTATTATGGTATAAAGGAAGAATTTATTTAAATTCCAATTCAA
>JASDQU010883681.1:16547-32201 GCA_032191745.1 Picea mariana | reverse complement strand
GGAGACGGCCAGAGGCCAGTGAACTGCCCGATTAACCCTCTCTCCGCGAGATTCAATGCAGCTTTGCAAGTTTCTTCTTCTGGGAGGACTACCGTGGGGATCGAGTCTAGCTTCTTTATGAACTTCTGCTGACTGGCCGATAGAGGGCGCTTTGGAGAGGCAGCGATCAGAGATTTAAAGGCTAAGATCTCCGGTGGCAGAATGAGGGGAGGGGCAGAGCCCCTGCTGGAGGCCATTGGAGTTGCTCTGCTATGACTCTACATCCACGGGGACGCAGGCTTTCTCCCGATAGCCCAGGGGCACCAAACTTCGACTGAGGCGACTGCTGGTGCAGCGAAGGGAGCGCTGACCTGCTGCCAGAGGCGCCGGACAGGGCCGGAGCTAGGTCTTCTGCAGATCGGGCCGGAGATTTGTCGGCGCTGATTCAGAGGTTCATCGGGCGCGCTGGTACAAAAGAGAGAGAAAAGCGTAAGTGCAGTAGTGGCCTGGCGCTTCTTTGTTCGGAGGGAGGAGCGCTGGCTCGCTCTCGGCGCTCCTTTGAAAAAACGACGAGTTTAAAAACTTCAGCGCGGCCCTACGGATGAAGTTCAGCGCCGGCGCTGCTTTAGCAGAAAACCGCTCACCAATCCTCCACTGGAACCTTGCACCTCCACCCTGCGGGCTAGGACGCCGGACGGGACAGCGACTGGGCTCGGCCTTGGGGCCAGACGCCGATCGGGCTCGGCCTCAGCAGTCGGCTTAGGGTTCTGCAGCAATCACAATGAAGGTATATTTTCAATTAGGAATATTTTAAGTCTTGTGGAAGTAGAAGATTTTCATATTGAACAGTTAGATGTAAAAACATCAATGGTCACGTTGGATTTTTCAAAACATACTATAACGCACATAAATCATTCTTCTGGAGGGGGATGAATGAAGATATTCGGAAATATGTAGAAGAATGTGACCTTTGTCAAAGAAACAAAAGAAAAAATATATTAACCCCATGGTTACTCCATCCGTTACACGTTCCCAACCAAAAATGGGAAGAGATTTCAATGGATTTTATTGAAGGGTTACCCATATCAAAAGGAAAAGATAAAATATTAGTGTTAGTAGATAGACTAACCAAGTATGCTCACTTTATGGGAGTTAGAAAAAATGATTCCGCAAAACAAACAGTTGAAATCTTCTGTAAAAATGTTTACAAGCTACATGGGTTTCCCAAAGTCATTGTTAGTGATAGAGACGCCAAGTTTAAAGGGAATTTTTGGAGAGAATTTTGCAAACAAATCAGCACTTCCCTTAATATGAGCTCAGCTTACCATCCTCAAATAGATGGACAAACATAAGTTGTCAATAAATGCTTAGAAACCTACCTTCGTTGTTTTGTCACCGACAAGCAAAATAAATGGTTTCAATGGTTGCACCTTGCTGAGTGGTGGTATAACTCCACAAATCACATGTCTTCCAAAATGACACCATTTCAATCTCTCTATGGATATGAACCCCCAACTTGGAAGGAGTTAGCTACATATCAGACAAAAGTTGCATCAGTAAAAGAGCATTTAGACGAAAGCCAGAAACTTGTTCAAATACTCAAGGAAAGCCTAGCAGTTGCAAGGAACTGAATGAAACAACAAGCAGATCAACACCGAACGGAAAGAGAATTTGAAGTTGGAGAATGGGTATTTGTAAGGCTTCAACCTTATAAACAATTATATCTTAAACAACAAGGAAAGAATAAGTTGGCCCCGAAGTTTTATGGACCATATCAAATTAATAGGAAAAGTAGTCACGTGGCTTATGGGTTGGAACTACCAGATAAAAGTCGCATCCATAACATTTTTCATGTATCATGTTTAAAAAGGGTTTTAGGGCAACATCAAAAGGCACAAACAATTCTTCCGATGTTGGATGATGAAGGGAAAATCATTTTGGAGCCAAAAACCATTCTTGCCACTAAGGAAAAGAGGTTGTGTTCTCAAATAATCAAAGAGTACCTTATTAAATGGAAAAATCTCCTGGTAGAAGACGTTGTGTGGGAGTCAGATCATTTTCGACAGTTACACCCCTCCTTAGCATTGCTTTGAGGACAAAGCAAATTTAAGGGAAGGGCACTGTGGTGAATACAAATAAGTAAACATAAATAACAGCATTAATAAGTAAATAATAAATAAATAAACTATTAAATGAAATAAAAGATAAAAAGCAATAATTAATAAAATAAACATGACAATTAATTTAAAAAATCATGACTACTAAGTCACGACTCTTCAAAAAGATACGTGGGCCAAAATAAATATGGACCCTCCTCAATGTAACCATCATTCAATACATAAAATAATGTATTATTTTCATAAAGATTTTCTTTTATATCTTATTGGATAAAGTCGTTCTTTCGCTCCAACAGGAATGACGAGGACGGTATCTTGGAGAAAGTTGAGTGGTTGATGGAAGAGGAGATGAAAGCCAAAGAACTAAGGGAGTGGCATAGGATCAATTCTATGTGCTAAATTATGAGAGGCATTGAAGAGTGACCTCTGTTTTTGCCTATGCAAAGATAAAACCTATGCAAAACTTTAATTGTAAAGGTTTACATTTATACTTTGTCAATTAAATTGTTTGTCGGTGCGTTTGTATGTAACAATCGTACAGATGCACTTGTGCACTATAAACAGTACAATGCACCAAAAAAGTAAATTACAAAAAAATATCATGCACATTTATCATCAATGTGCCAAAATATACAATGAAAAAGTGAGCGGGAATTTCATTTATTCTAAATGTAGGTGTTTATAAATGAAAAATCTAATCATTATTTCATTATTTTGCCAAAATTTAGAGGGGATATTTGTGAAAGAAATATTTACTAGCAAAGACTTTGATGGGTAGATTTTTTTGAAGAGTCAAATTTGTAAGGGATCAACGTAGGTAACATACAAATTTGCAAAGGAGAAATTTCAGGTATGTGATTTCATTCGATTGATCATCTCGATATTTCTCATATTTGATTCAAACAAATTTCAGTGCATTCTCAAAAAAATAAAATGGTTTCATAGTTAACTTGGGCATTTGAAGCCCTAGCTTCCTTGTTGTTGCTCTTGGTTTCCCTCTATATATTTCACAATGAGAATATTTTTTAAGCAATAGATTTTTAGAGGGTTTATTTACTTATATATAGGGTGTTTGGTGTCCATTGCAATGGGACGACTCATTGCATTGGATCTGAAACCCTGTTGGTGTCAATTTTCTTCTAAAAAAAGACTTTCGTAGTTAACGATGTGCATTGTACATGCATAGAACATCGGAGCACATATTCCTATCAACGACACGACTGAGTTTAAAATGAAAATAAATTTGTTTTTAGTATGGAAAGCATAATGTTTTAAATTTGTGCACGGGTTTGACGGTGTGCAATAAACAATAATGAGGCATCGATGCTTCTATTAATTTGTAAACAATTTCTAAATATATTAATATAACAAGTTGTAAACAAAACCTTTTCAATTTTGTAAGAGCACGATTATCATATACCAGTGTGTATACATATGTTTAACGAACTAGTGCATACTATTTTATTATATGCACCGAAATCTTATTTTGTAAAACAAATTTCATAATTTTTTATATTTGATGATTCCTAGTTTTTTTTTTATAGAAGATGGCAAAGAGAAGTTCAAGGAAAACAACTTATTATAGTGAGCGTGATGGTAACTCATCCCAACAAGAGAACAAGGGAAGTTCTTTAAGTTTTATTAAAAAAATAATATATTTGAATTATTTGTAGGTTTAAATTAGTTATATGTGTTGGTTAAGGCATGTCATGCAAATTCCAGGGCACAAACGAGGGGAAAACCAATACATGTCGAAGGGATGTCCAAAAAAGTGTACAAGGAGATGGTAAAAGAAATAAACATAATTGCATTACAGAAGGATCCATCCCAACAACAACGTGCATTAGAGGTATGTAATCATTCATTTATTATTTTATGTACATCAAATTTAATTATCACATGAAATACTAATTTTCAATTGATTTGTTGCAGAAAAGAAAATAAAATAAAACCCATTCAACGCATAAGATTGGATGACGAGGAATAAAAGGGTTGATCTCAAAGTTTGTGAGTACTTACATTTTCGACCTTACTTAAGATTCCATGTTTGTTGTGATCTTTATATTTAAATAATTAATTTACACTCGTACATGGATGTCTTGTAATATGTGCTAACATACAAAGAAGAGCCAATTGAAGGATTGATAGACATTGGGTTAAGTATGGGTTGTGACAAGTATATGTTGAAGTAGCAAGGTTTGATTGAACAATTTGTAAGTAGCTATGTTGTTTAACTTCCCTTGTTTCATAATTAATGGAACAACAAGAAACCTTATATTAATTATATCAATTGTGCTTTGTCGTGGCATATTAAACATGCAAGAAACAAAGTATGGAGTGCAACCAACAGATGATATTTTGATAGATTGCATGCAGCATGGCTTCGAAAGAATGTGCATTATTTATGAAACACTTATTGCTATGGTATGTTTTTTTACTTACGTAATCATGTGTGTGTGTGTGTGTGTGTGTGACACTTTATTTCTATGTTTGTAAATAGAACATGAAGAGGTGCATCATAAAAAACAAGTCAATCAAGAAAACATTAGGTTAAATAACCAAAGTATAATAATGCCTACAAGTAATGAATAAATGAGACATGCACGTAGCTTGAGTGATGACACCAATTCAAATGATGAATGACAATCAATATAATTCAATGTTATTGTAAGTTGTATGTTTTGGAATATTTGTTTGTGAAAATCAAGGATTTTGTTTAATGCACTCGACATATTGTCCCAATTGCATGAGGACACATTACCAATAAGTGTAACAATTACATATTGGTTGCATTTTGATTATTGTGGACCTTTATGTCATCCCATTTTGTATGATGATGGATCTCTTATTCATATATAATAAAATGGGTTTCTTATTTTATTGCATTGTCGAATGTTGTAAAATGGTGTGTTGTTGATTAATTAATATATGGATGATTTACATTGTTACAAATAAAAAAGGTGTAATTCATTGGGCGGCACATTAATGTAATCATTATATCAAAGCGCAATAACAAAAATATAAAATAAATATTATTGTAAAAAATATTTGATTTTGAGGTGATTAATTGAAAATTTGTTAAAAAAACAGTTAATTAAAATATATACATATCGGTGCATTGTATTATTTAGAACTCATTAAACGGTGTGTGCCATTAAATAGAAAACGATGTGTTTTTATGAGTTATAGGCACTGGTGCCTATTAATTACATTAAAACATTGGTGCTAAAAATTGTGAAAAAGCATCGTTGCTTTAAATGACATAACATATAATTATATTTATCGTTTCAAAATATTACGATGAGCATGATTAAAATACGCATCGGTGCTTTATAAATAATTATGCACCGAGGATTTATATATAATATACGCACCAACATTTAGTAATAAAGAATGGCTTTGACATCTCACCTCAAATGTTCGATATTTCACTTCTCTCTAGTGCACATGGTAATACAGGCACCAATGCGTACAAATTATACAAGCACTGGTGTGCCATAAAACAAAAAGAATGATCCAGTGCGTAATATTTATATGAGCGTTGGTGTTGCATACAAAAAACAATACGAACCGGTGCATAAAAAGCATTGATGTTGCATACAACAAAAAAAGGTAGAACAAGTGTGGAATAATTATAAGAGCACTGGTGCCTTTTAGGTTTATGTATGCACCGGTGTATTTTAGTTAACAATGCACTAGTGTGTTTTACCAATACAATCTTTGACAAAAATACATCCACTAAACCTCTACCTGCCCAAAATTGTTGAGTTATATGGAACATTCGTTAAAAACTCCACTATGAATAATGGAAGTTGTAGCGGAGGTTCTGTTGCAAATTTTTCCCAATCTTGTAACACTAAAAACCTTTGTAAAACCCGATGCTACAAGGTGTTTTCCATGTAGTCTATTAATAGTGTGTCCATAAATTAAAAAATGAAAACAAAAGCATTGGTGGTATCAACAAAAAAACACTACACACACCAAAATGAACTCCATATGATCTCAAGTAGTAATGGTAAGTCTATGCCTCGTGAAATCTATATCCTCATGTAGATATTCCTTGATAACAATGATTTAATAGTGCCATGTCTCGAATAAATGGCTCGAAAAATCATGCCCTACCTCGCCTCCACTATGATGTGGCATCAATTTGCACCACCTCACCATGCAGGGGTGTTGGGGTCCTCTAGCTCTTACCATCACCGAGGGTGCATCAACGACACTATCTTAAAGAAAATGAATTGATTTGGCTCATGAAAGTGAACTAACCATGCCCGCATTTCTCACACTCCATCAACTTGGAGGGCACCTATTATAGCATCGTTGATGCCTAATAAAAAACCACTTTTTCCATGCATCTCTCCATTGAAGCTAGCACCTTGCTAAATATGTAGTGGGTAGAAAGATATCCACCCATCCTTAGTATGTAGTATGCAATACACCACCCACCAATTGATGCAAATCCCTCTATAGTACACTATCCCTCTACCTTCACCTTATCAAGATAGGGGAGTTGGTCCATATTAGCCAAAAAGGACCCTCACCTCCAAAGAGTCATCTTCGGGTCTACCACCTCTCCCTATAATGCTCACACTTTTGTTCACTGACGAAAACAAAGTTCAAACATGATAGTATATTTTCTTTTAATTCATTCATCGATGTGAAGGGGGTAACTGAACTAAATGAACCTATAAAACATATGAACTCCTATGATGATGTGATGTTTATGGACATGTGCTAAGTGATGGAAGGTTGCGACTATGTAACTGTAGATCCATGTTATAATTATTGATGATACTTTTATAGATTAGTCATTGGCATGTGATTGATGTTATTTATGCTTTACATGTGCAACCGTGTGTAGGGGATTGGGGGTGGTGGAGATTGATTATTTAATGGTTTCAATAATTGCTTATAAGTATATGTACTCTTAATGAGGATTATGATGATTTTGTATACATGTGTATTATGAACTAATGTGTAGATTGAGACTCTACGGATTTCCCGAGCAGTAACACCATGCTCTAATTTGATAGCAAAAAGGTTATTAGTACTATGCATTATTTAATACTTCTCAATGATTTTATGCTTAATGTTTTGAAAAAATTGTGTTTAATTTTGAATGTAGAAGACTTGGAAAAATTATTTATCATATGAGCATGAACCAATGTTAGAATAATGGATAGCAGAAAAGGTCCTTTGGGAGAGAAGGTCAGTCAATAAAGGTAAACTAGTAAGTGAACATAATCTACAATATCATACTATAATACTTGAAATAGTTAAGAGCAGTGTTAAAAGAGTAAGAATGAAAACTAGATATATTAAAATATAGCTAATTATCATAAGGAAATAAAATGAATAGTGTTAAAAGAGTAGGAATGAAAATTAGATATATTAAAATATAGTTAATTATCATAAGGAAATAAAATATGATTGTATCCAAGAAAAGTTAATATGAGGATAAGGAGATAGGGTTAGGTGAATTTTCAAACTATAATAATAATAAACCTTAGTATTATTTTATTACAATTTTTCTTATATAAGGAAAGGAAGCATAGTAAAATGGACACACATTTGGTTGGAATCTGTTATTGTTGGTTGAATTTTTCATTATTGAAAGAGTGGAAATAAAAAAAGAAATTACAAGGAGCTTTTGTGGGTTGTGATATTCTGTTGGCCATGGTATTCTTACCAATTGTATTTCATTAGTTTGTGGGCTTGGAGGGCCAAGCGTTTGAAGTGAACCCTTGGGTTGGCATGGAGGCACTAGATAAACCTAAAGTTTTAGCAAGTGGAGTTGGGAAATCAAGATCAAAATATGCAATATAGTTGAGTATCAAGTTGACCTATTTTTACAAGTATTCTTCAGTCAATTATTGCATTACTAGATGTTAAACTTTGGTTATTTCGTTAATTAGTGTTGTTGTAGCATGATTCAAAATTAGATGTTGAAAAGTGGTTATCAATTACATATAACGCATAAATGATGAAATCCTTACATAGTGATGAAATTGTTTTTGTATCTTAGCAATTATTATTTGCTTGGTTATCGTTGTGTTATATTCATGTTACTATGAATTTTATTGTGTATTATCAAGGGGTAGGGTGCGGGACCTACATTTCTCGTGCTGACAATCTAGTAAAGGAAATATATCTTAGTGGTTTATCTCCAAGCTCTACCCCTCCACCTCAAAATAACCATCCAGATTCCACATCCCTAAAATGTGGTCTAGTAGCTTTGGAGTTGTGTGGATTAGTGGTGTAATGTCCCCAACCACCCAGGCTAGGCCATGTCACATAGCCTCAACTTTTGTAGCTCTGAATCTACCAAACTGTAACCTTCCCAGCATACTACTGAGCAATGTTACTCTAAAATTTCATTGCGTGGATTCTAATTTAAACACAAGTCTATGTAGTATCACTTGAAGTATCATGCTCAACCCAATATTGAGTCGCGCCACATAACTTATAATCAGTGTAATCAACTTACATAAATGTGTGCACCAACATACTGATCACACAGTGCAACCACTCCCACAATCTCCTCGGCGTCAAATGCCAATTCTGATTTCCTTGCGCGTGGAATCTAATTCCCTGAATGCACGCACGAATTCCAGCCTCTTGATGCACATAAACTACTTTTCTGCGCACCCATCCATTCCATTCCTACCTCAAAGACTTGTGACCAATATAAAAAGATAGCTAAACATGAAAACTAACAATAACTTTCATACTTATGCACAACCACAATATTGAATGGAAACACCACCTTACATGTGCAAGCATTATTAAATAGAATAACAACAAATACTTATATGCAACAACATACAAGAATTAAACCATGTCAAACATAGATAAACAAGCACACAATAACAAGACAACATATAAAGAACACTTATCTTTTATGGAAGTCACCAATAGTGCGCATAACTCAGATGTTCCTCCCAACCATAGACTTTGTTGCTCATAATCTTTCAGCAACAAGTCACCACCGAGATGGGGCTTGACTCCACTAGGGAAAAAGGTTTCCTAGTGACAATCTAAGGTCTAATTCTCAACAGAATTGCTCAGTCCTAATTGCATGTTGTTGCAACTAGCCCACAGTCCCTCGTTCCCCACGCACCTGTCACACCCAAGGAAGTGTGCCCCTTCTCTGTTCCAAATTCCTTCGGCTACCCCACTTCCCTTCTCAGGGTTACTAGCAATAGGCCAGATAGGAAGTCTTTGAGCCCTGTGACTAGTGCTCAACACACCAGGGAACAATTCTCAGCAATACTCTCACCTAGAGAGTATGCTCACGGGCCTGACAACCACTTCTCAACAACCAATCTCTCATCTAGAGAGACTACTCACAGTCTGTCAACTCATCTCCTCGACAGTAAACTCAAATTATAACACCACAACTCCTTACAATATTCTATGTGCAGATAAGGTAATAATCAAATTTCCATACAGTCTGCCCGCCCCCACCCCTGCTCACGAGAGCCTGAAAACATCAATTCCTCCCTAATAATGGATAATAATGCAATAATATTGCCCAAAATACACTAAGGCCAACAATTTATATTGCATACCTTCCACTTGACACTTGTCACCTTTAAAAGCATCTTTAAGCCACCTGGTGACTTGTTCCCTACCCTCATGAACTTAGGATAAAAACATATCCACATTACACTTTTTGGAAATATTATTATAATATTCCCCCCTTTTCTCTTTTTTGGTGGAGTTGGCCCCCCATATCTTTTTTTCTAAGTCTTTATGCGGGCAACGATGCAATATTATATTAATAATCATGATTATATTTACATGGATAGGTGCACTAGCCTTTCTTCGTCCTGGCTCACCAGTCTCATAATCACACAGTGTAACACCCATCTAGGATGTTAGACAATTAATCACTCATTAAATACATATGCATTAACAACTTTGATTTAACATAATTCATAGGCAAAGGGAATTTGGAAATACCAACATCTATGGATTGTGTTTCCCCAACAGACATCTCTAATATTTAAATTTCAAAGTTTATGTAAGGAAGGTTTTTATAAATTCCAAACATTAAAAGTATTTTTTGGCTAATATTAATGGACTTTTTAGTTAACCAGTACATTATGTAAAAGTGAAAATAGTTTAGCAGGAAAACCTTCAATTTAATTGAAAGTTTAGTGATTTTGGGTTAACAGTAAAGGGTAGCTGCAAGAGGCCATAAGAATAAGATTATTATTTAAGGGTTTAAAAAGTAATTATTATGTTTAAAACTTAATTACAATTGAATAATTTTAATTGTTATGAATGTATGTTTAAGGAGAGCATGTAACACCTCACCATGGGATGATACTAAATAATATATGATAGTTTAAAACATAACACATGCATTAAGTGTAAAGAAATTTTTCTGCTTTCATGGATGGAATAACCTACAACATATTCATAACCATTTTTCAATTTTTCCAATGCTAAATATTCCAAATTTGAATCCAAATATACGAATCTAAATAAGAGGATGAGATAAATACGAAGTTAACTTTACAATTAAATTATTTAAATAAAAACATAACAAAATATACCAAGTAAAATACCTCCTCCCTAGTATGTCGAAGATGACCATTTGCAATGTAGTCCTGCCACTAGTAGGAAGATGCCTTCAAGCATTTCCCCTTTCCACTTGCCCAGAGGGAAACAACAGAATCCTCCCAACCAACTAGGAGCCTAGTCGTCTTCCTAGCTCCAAGAAACCTTTCAGTTTCTTGGCCCTCTGTGCCCGTGACTCCAAGAACGGCAAAGCACATATGCTTTAAGAAAACCATCATAATAAATATATCTTCAAAATATTTTACAACCTCTCATCATGCTCAAACCTCCCAATCCTCCCTTCCTCACCACTTCTCCTCCCTATTTATCAAGTTTCCATACACCCTTCCCCAAGTCTCCTCAATCACCCTCATTATTATCCGTCAACCTCCCTTATCTAGATTTTTGGGAAAAGATTGAAATAAAACTAAAATATAAATGACTTGCATTAAACAACAATAAATAAAATGATAAGTCTTTCTAGTTAATAAATGTAATTTGACAATTTTCCCCAAAATGTACATAACACCCCACCATGCTCATTTAATTCATCATACCCACCATCTATCAAAGTCAAGAAGGTATTTAATGCTTCTAGATATTTTGTATGCAATATAATTTACAAATTCAATAAACATTCAATTAAATAATTAATAATTTACTTTAATAATTAATACATTAATTAATTGTACTAGTGTACATGGGTAGGGTATGTGTGCGTAGCTAGCGGACACATATCTCATGTATGTACTAACAATAAACAACCATTACCTCTAGTGCATAGTTCTTATATGATCACCAAGACATGTAGGACAACAGATCAAGTAATGCATCATTTAATAATCTTAACGAACAAAATTACACCAATTCATCAATAACTCATTATCACGCTTAAAATATCAATAGGAAATCAAAGAGGGTTTTAAACATGGTATGAACCAAGTGAGTAAACAATAGTGGCATCTCTAATCCCCAATCAGTATTCTCAACTAACATCGAAGCATCCTTCCTTCCTAACCTACTTCCATCTTCCATCCTATCCTTTCCTCTATTGAACTAAGTTGGAGCGTCAACTATATTGACCTAACTCTAGATAGAACCCGTAAGCGGAAGTGTCATACATATCAACCAAGCTTCCCCAACAAGAAACTAGCAGTTGCCATCACACGTCTAGGGGAGTGTGACTTCACATGACCCTCCCACGACTCTAAGTTTTAGAGGATAAACGGTGGGAAATACCTCCACCCCTCCTTATAGAACTAGGGTCAACACCCTACATCAAGCCCTATTGTGCAACTATTGTTCTTAGAGTCACGTCATCAAACAACCACTCTGGGAAAGCTGTGTGTCCTGTAAAAACCACGCTTACCACAAATCATAGCAATATTTTGAATCATAAATTAAATAATAATTATAACTTATAGCATACACTATCGTCTTGATGTTTACGACATCCATGTTACATCATCACTGTAGTCATTTGGTTATCACATGGCTCATCAAACTATAGGTTAGTTCACCAATAACTCATATCTATGTATATACATCATAATTTCATATAAGAATCCATATCTGTATTGACGTTCAATTAAGAAATCTATGTTTATTTTTATCATGTCTTGCATATGTTATGCATTCACAACATAACTTTAAATCGATATCCATGTACCTAAATTACACATCCTAATTTGCATGTTTAAACAAATCAAAGAGTTATCATCATCATGAGCATATAACAATGAAAATAATAGTATGCAACACATAAATAGGTCAAGATGTACACTTGTAACATGTCTATATCAACATTGTTGAGTCCAAATAGTTGTTAAGCAATGAATTACTAAGATGAGAAAAATCAAAGTTCTAACTACCTAAGGCCAAAATATGGGGCGTTACACACAGGCTCTCTGTCCTCATCCTATATATATATATATATATATATATATATATGTATGTATATTTCAACTCTGCGCACTTACTCTAGTGCGCACAACACTATGACATGTGCGACCCCTATCTTGATAACATCTTTCCGCGCACTTACCCAGGTGCGTGCAACGCCAAAACCAGGTGTCAACATCTCACCAGCCTATATGTACGATTATAAAGGGTCGAGATCAGGGACATTACAAGTGGAATCTTGAAAAACTTCAATAGGCCATATCCAGGCAATAGGTTATGTACATTTGCATCCCACTCAAATAGTTTCCATAACCTCTTGAGCTCTTTCTCTTGCCACGCATAGGCCATAATACATGCACACTTAAAAAAAAAAAATAGCACAACCATCATTTGGATCCATTATGCATATAATGTGACCCCTTCAAGCTTCACTCGTGTAGTTATAACCATTGTGAAGGATATACATTTATATCATGTGCATTGTGCAACTATACGACCCTCCACCCTAAGATCTTGTGCCTATGCACGATTGTCAAAAGCTTAGTCTTGCATGCATGTGTAAATGATTTTTCGACACCCACACAATTCATTGGGATCCATAATGACTGAGTTTACAGGATCAATAAAGCTTAATTTTAAAAACCAAATCGATGAAAATAAAGATCATGAGAATTGAAAACTTATTGGAAGTGGAATCGAAAATTGGTTATCCAATCTTTTGGACTCAACAAATGAGGTCAAGGGCTTCACCATTCCACTTTGAAACTCAATAGCGAGATTGAATTTCAAAATTTCAAATTTTCCCTATTTATCGATAATTTGTCCCATTCTTATACTCTTGACAATATCAATTTCATTTTTTAGAGCACTCTCATGCTGTTGATTTTGTTTGTTATGTACATGATTTTTTTTGGGAAGCCATTTTTTGTTATTTACCATTTTTGTTGGATTTTTTTCAGGTATAAATTCATTACATCGACATATAGGTTTGGTATCAGCCTCTAATATGTTGCATTTCAACTTATTGTCACCCTCCGAATTTTCCATAGGTTACCCCCTGTTTTAGTGAACAACTTATTGTAATGTACCTAGGGAGGATAATATGGGATACCTAGGGAGGTACATAAGGGGATAATGAATGTAATGTGTCCATAATCATGGAATAGGCTCACTTGGTAGTTGATGGGTAATAAATAGGCCCATTAGATAGCTAAGAGGAAATAACATAATAATAATGGATAGTTGGTATATAACCCTAAGAATACTCATGAGAAAATATAAATACATGAGTATTATTGTATTGGATATGTTGGATGTTGGTTCTTGTAGCAAGCATGACTTATGGAGTGATTTTTTCCATAAGGAGTATTTGATGGTGTTACCCTACCTTAAGGGTTCTTCTCTATATTCTTGTGTTCTTTGTGATGTGAATGTTTTGTTATTTCTAAAGTTAAAGGTTTATTACCAAGCTTAAGGGTCTATATTGTCTTATATTTATCACCTTTTACAATCTAATGTACCTAGGGAGGATAATATCGAGCACCTGGTGAGGTAACCAAGGGGATAATGAATGTAATGTAGTCATAATCATGTAATAGGCCCACTTGGTAGTTGATGGGTAATAAATAGGTCCACTAGACAATTAAGATAAAATAATATAATAATGAGGGGTAGTTGGAATAGACCCCTGGGAATACTAATGAGAAAGTATAACTACACGGGAGTATCATTGTATTGGATATGTTGTATGTTGATTCATGTAGCAAGCATGACTTGTGGATTGATTCCTTCCATACAAATGATTTGATGGTGTTACCCTACCTTAAGGTTCTTCTCTATATTCTTGTGTCTTTTATGGTATGAATGTTTTGTTACTTTTGAAGTTAAGGTTTGTTACCAAACTCAAGAGTTTATCTTATCTTATATCTATCAAAGTTTACTATAAATGGTATCAAAGCTCTTTATTGGGCACGATGTGGAAGTTTTTTTATTCTTTTTGTGGATGTGTCAAGGGAAAAAGAGGACAATAGCATTTAGATCAATTTTTGAAAGTTTCTATGTAGGATACGAAGAATCCAACTGTATATATGAGTTCCTCTCGAAAAAAACACACAATTAAAACAATGTCAAAATCGAAGTTCGAGAAGTGGAGTTATCACTTAATTAAAATCAATTGTTTTAGGGTTTTTCTTATGACGACCATGTAGTTTGCAGATAAGATTTCTCATAGAGTGCCTAGATTTCATTCAAACCAGTGTCAATAGTTGTAGAGTGGCCATGGCATTTCATAATCGTGTTCATAATAACCAATCAGAGTATCACAAAAGTTATGATCATTTTATAGTATTTGCCTCAAACCCTAGTCACACAAATGAACTCCATTGAAAACTAAGTTATTTCTTCAAAACCCTAGTTCTATTTTTGGTTTTTCACAAGGATCGTGCATTTTATAGGAAAAGATGAAGGTACTAGTATTGAAAAATACATAAAATAAAATAAAAAATACTCATAGGAAATGTTTTAGAAAATTTGGCTCCTTGTTTCTTTAATAGGCGGTGTGGCGATATGGTGGAATTTGCTTAACCATGACAAGGTTAAGGCAGTTTCAGATAAAGAATATGAAAAAACATTTTTAGATAGGTGGTCTCATGCTGGGAAGAAGGATAAAGAGAGAACCAAGGGTTTGTTTTCATGCACAAACTTCTTGTTACAGGTTAATGGATATATTCAACATGGAAATGACATTACTTCTATAAACCCTAGTAGAAAGCACAATTTTGTCAATGTTTCATGGAAACCTGCACAAGAGACCTAACTAAAGCATACGCAAACAAATCTTATCAAGAAAAGGAAGAGAGATACAATATGAAGAATGAGAATCAATGTATATTATGATATGTTCAATGAGTGAGTGATATTCACTCATATAGGCAATGACATCCTATCTTAGGAATGCACACATAATAGTGATGGTCTAAAATTAGAAAGTCTAAAATATAACTAGTCACTTAACTCCCACTGAACTAGTGTGCCGAAAAGAGAAATTTCTCCAACACCCCCCCTGAACATCACTATGGAGTAAAAA
>JASDQU010883680.1:17449-33986 GCA_032191745.1 Picea mariana | reverse complement strand
AATTTTCCAATAACGATTTGTGATCCAGTTATGATTTTTTTTTATCTGCAATGGTTCTAATTGTCAAGGTCACAATTTTGATTAAGTCACGATTTTAACTCTAAAAAAATGGTGCTACTAATGGCATCACTTTTCAATTCCAAGGTCAATCTTAAGGTTTTTGTCAAGGCCATGATTAATTCAAACAAGTCATAATTTTAACCACCCCTAAAAAATCGGCACTACTAGCAGTGCCACATTTTGACTCGGGTGTTAAAATTTCACTAAGTGCAGCCTCTAAAAAATGAGAACCCTGGAGAGTTCTCTTTAAGTTGGTTGCTTTGTTTATATCATACAAATGCTTTAAGTCGTAGGCCATCTATATTCTCGATTTTCCCATTGAAGATGAATTTGCGAGAAAATATAATGAAGTTACAACTAGAATATGAATGGTATAAAGAAGTCAAGTTAGATTTAAAGAATTAAGTGATGAAGATTCTAAAATACGAAAGATATGTATTTGATGATGACGGTTTATTAAGATTTTGCGGAAGGATTTATGTACAACCAAATGATGAAATTTGAAATGCAATCTTAAGAGAATCTCATAGAGCATTTTATATGGCTCATCCATGAGTAAAGAAAATGAATGTAGATCTGAAACAATTATTCTTTTTTAATGAAATGAAGAAATATATAGTTAACTATGTAGCTAGATGTCTTGAGTGTTAGCAAGTGAAAGCTAAAACTCGACATCCACCAGGTTCATTGCAATTGCATGTGATACCATAATTGAAATGGGAAGTGATTTTGATAGATTTTATAGTTGGATTACCTATGAAGTCAAGAAGACATAATTTGATTTTGGAGTAGTTGACATTTTTACTAAAAGTGCATATTTTATTCTAGTAAAGACTATTTATCAAGCACCAAAGATTGTGAGAGTGTTCATAAATGAGATAGTAAGATTGCATGGAATTCCAAAGAAAATAATATCAAATAGAGAATTGGTATCTACGAGAAGATTTTGGATAATTTCTCAAGAGGCATTGGGAATGAAACTCAATTTAGTACAATGTACAATTCATAAACCAATGGAAAATTTCAAAGGACAAATCAGATACTAGAAGATATGTTTTGTATGTATGTAATGGATCAACAGAAACGTTGGGAAGAGTTTTTACTAATTGTTGAATTTTCCTATAATAGTAGTGACCAAAGCTCAATTAAGATGGCACCATACAAATTTTTGTATGGTAAACCATGTAGGAAACCTCTTAGTTGCGATAGATTGGAGGATAAAATCCTAGTCAAACTAGAAGTAATCCAAGAAATGGAATTCTAACAAATGAATATTATTAAAGGGAGATTAAAAGAAGTTCAAGATAGGTAGAAGAGTTATGTGGACATGCATAGAGTCGAAAAAAGTTTTTTTTTTGTGAATAAAAAGTGGATCCTTATATTAATTCCAGCTAAGAGCTTACAAAAAGACCTGCAGCCTATGTACTTACAAAGATACATGCATCCTATCTGCTGACAAAAAGGCCCATAACCTATCTGCTTACAAAAACGCATGCAACATATCATCTTACAAAGATGCCTTAGATCATTGGGACCGGATCGACGGTTCATATCTCCTCGAGCACCAATGATCTAGATTTGCTCTTGCATTTCGCGATTCCGCGTATCGCGATTTCGCGACTTGGGCTGACAGTTCCCTCCATGCTTCGAACTCCCAATTGTTGAGTTCCCAAAATTTTCTCACGTTAGATCAATGGGACTAGATCGACAGTTCAGATCTCCTCTAGAACCAACGGTCCAGATCCACTCTTTCATTTCACGATTTCATGTTTCGCGACTTCGCGACTTAGGCAGACAACTCCCTCCATGCTCCGAACTTTCGAAACACGAGTTCCTGAAATTTTCTCGCGTCAGATCAATGGGGCCAAATCGATGGTTCATATCTCCTTGAGCACCAACAATCCATATCCGCTCTCGCATTTCGGGATTTCACATATCGCGACTTCACGACTTGGGTTGATAGCTCCCTCCATGCTTCGAACTCCCGATTGTCGAGTTCCCAAAATTTTCTCGTGTCAAATCAATGGGACCAGATTGACGGTTTAGATCTCCTTTAGCCCCAATGGTCTAGATCCGCTCTTGCATTTTGCGATTTCGTGTTTCGTAACTTGGGCACACAACTCCCTCCATGCTCCGAACTCCTGAAACCCGAGTTCCCGAAATTTTCTCTCGTCAGATCAATGGTCCAGATCACCTCGAGCACCAACGGTCCAGATCTTCTCTCTCTTTTTGCGACTTCGCAAATTTGGGAAGGAACAACCTCCGTGGTCCTGAGTCCTGATTGTCGAGGTCCCTAAATCATCTGCCAACTGGTGTTCTTCTACTCTCTCTCCTGAGATTTTGATCATTTTGGGATTGCAAGAGATTCTAAGTAGACAAAGGTGGCACCCCGTCCATATTAGAGCCATCCAGCTGAGCAAGCTCCTCGCAATGGAGCCATAGGGGTGAGCTTTGGGACTGTTTGGAATCATAGAGAATGATCTGCTGCATAGATTCAACCCCTGCATTAGCCAGTCTGTCTGCAACTTTGTTTTCACTTTGCTGAATGTGTGAAGGGGTTAGAGTTAGAGAGGCTCTGAGAAGAGCCTTTTAAGCTGTAAAGAGGGCCAAGGAGGCACCAGCTGGGAGTGATTTTCCTTGTATCTCTGCCATTCAGGATTTGTGTTGCCAAGTCTATTATGATTTTGGAGTCTCCTTCAATGATCAGACAGGTGAGGTTTTGTTCTAGTGCCATTTGCACTCCTTTGATAAGACCCCAAAGCTCTGCTGAATTGTTGGTGTCGCATCTGAGATTTTTTGCGATGAGGATTTGAATTTGCATAATTTGTTTCTTATGACCACTCCATAGCCCAAGTATCTTGGATTTCCTTTTGATGCGCCATCAAAGTTGACCTTATGGAAGCCTTGCAGGGGAGGATCCACTTAGAGGGACTGAGGGCTATTGAAAAAGGGGGGGCTACTGAGGAGGGGTGCAGTGTGAAAACGAGAATCCCCAAGAGTTGAGGAGTGAGATCTCACCTGGGTCAGTTGGGAAGTCTTCCTTGGTCCATGATTGCAGTTGAAGAGTTTCTTGGATATGCAGGAGGATTGTGTTCCAGAGGAGGGTGGGAGGAGATGGATGGGAATGAAATATTATTTTGTTCCTCTCTTTCTATAGTTGCCAAACTATGAAGTCTGGTAAGAGTTGCCAAGTTTTGTTCAGGATAGGACTTTTGAAGTAACCAGAGCCCCACTCCCTATTGGTACTTATGATGTTGTTTTTAACTCGTTTGGTTCTTCTAACAAACTAAGTGGCTCGGTTCCAGATGTTCTCACTGAGTGGACAGTTATTTAGGAGGTGCTCCATGGTTTCTTCCTGGAGATGGCAGAGATGGCAGATCGAGGGGCTGATGAAACCTCGTTTTTGAAGATTTTCCCAAGTCAAGATCTTTTTCTGAAGTAGAAGCCAGAGGAAAGTAGAGATTTTGGGCCAGAGTTTTGATTTCCATATTGTTGTCCAGATGCTATCTTTCTGAAGGTTATGGAATTTCTCCTGAAGAGTGTATCCCTCCTTGAGAGTGAATCTTCTATGAGGTGTGTATCCCCATCTGAGAATGTCTTGGTCTGTGCTTTTCTGGATTCGCCTTTGGGTTGTAGCTTGTTTCCAATGCTGCAGGTCATAGTCCATTGCCACTTGGAGTTCCTGATGAGTAGATTTCAAGCTTCGCCAGGGAGAGATGTTGGGTTTATCTGTCCACAAAAATACCACTTTGAGAGTGGCCATATCTTGAATGTGATTTTCGCAAGATTGTATATTTTATTCTAGTTGTAGAGGTGGCATTTGCTTCTAGGAATCCATCCAGAATAGGGCATTTTGGCCATTGCGAACTTCCCAGAAAGCATGTTCCTGTATGAGTGGACGGTTTTTCCAGACCGCATTCCAGATGTTGGAGCCTTGGATTTTCTCCTGCATTCTTATGAGTTGATTTTGATGCGTGTTTGGGGAATATTTTCATTTCCAGAGTTTTGCCCAAATCTCTACTAGTGTTTTGAGCCATCTCCACCAACTTCTTGCTCCCATGGTGCTATTTAATTTTCCAGGGTCCCGAAGGCCCAGACCACCTGAATATTTGGGCTTGCAGACTTTGTCCCAACTAACAAGGGCCCTTTTTTTGTTCGGGTTGTGTCCATGCCATAGAAATTTTCTTTGCATATTCCTTATTTTCTTTATGACAGATTGGGGGCCAACTAGGGCTGAGAAGAGGTAATCTTGGATGGCTTGGAGGATTGACTTTAAGAGAACTAATTTGGTTGGAAGGTTGAGGGAGAGAAAGGTCCAGTTGTTGAGACGGTTGGTGATGGAGAGTAGGAGGAAATCCTAGGAGATGTTTCTGGCTACAGAGTCAGAGAGAGGGAGTCCCAGGTAGCGAGAGGGAAGAGTGCAGACATGGGTACTCATAAGTTGAGAAAGGTCTTGTTGGATTGCTACAAGGGTATTAAAAAAGAAGAGTTGTGAATTGGACAGATTAAAGGTGGTGCCGGAGGCTTCGCTAAAATCAGAGAGGATGGAACTTAGTTTAATTGCTTATTGCACAGTGCGGGTGTTCATTAACAGCGTGTCATCGAAAAATTGGTTGTGGGAGGTTGTCGTTGTTAACCCATGAAGAGGGAGGCCTTGGAGGGATCCATTTTGAATTGAGGCATTGATATAGCATCCTAGTCCTTCATCCATTCTGACAAAAAGGAAAGGGGAGAGAGGGTCACCTTACCTTATTCCTCTTGAGGGGGAGAAGGGTTGAGAGGGGACACGATTGACAAGGATCGAGAAAAAGGTTGAGGAAATGAGGTTCATTATACAAGAGATCCAATCTTTGTTGAAACCAAAAGCCGACAGGAGAGCTTTCATGTATTGCTAGCTTAATTTGTCAAAATCTTTTGAAAGGTCAAGTTTTAGAAGCATACCTAGAGTGCGGGTGCTTTTGAGCGTGTGAATGATTTCATGGACAAGCATGACGTTGTCCATGATTTGCCTTCCTTCGACATATCATGATTTCTCCTTAGAGATGATGAAGGGGAGAATTGGCTTGAGTCTTAGAGTTATGACCTTGGAAATGATTTTGTAGATCACATTGCAAAGAGCTATGGGTCTAAAGTTCTTCGGATTTGTGACCCTTTCTTCTTTGGGAATTCGAGTGAGGAAAGTGTCATTTAGTGCTGGAAGAACTTTGCTTGAGCTGTTATATTCCTCCACCAGCTGAAACACTTCCTCCCTTAACATAGGCTAGCAGGAGTGGAAGAAGTTTGTTGTGAAACCATCTAGACCTGGAGCCTTGCCTATGGGTAAATCATGAATATCCTGATGCACTTCTGCTTGCGTTATTGGTGTCATGAGAGCCTCATTTTTTTATTGCGTGATTATAGTTGGTATATTTTGGGTCACCCGCAATATTGTTGAGGTGTGGTCCACATTGGGTTCTAAGTGGAGATCCTTGTAGAAATCTATCAGTTCGTGCGTTATTTCCTGATGAATTAACAGGGTGTTGCCTTGCGAGTCATCCAACTTTGTGATGTGATTGATGAGGCGCCTGTGGATCATGGAACGGTGGAATAATTTGGTGTTTTTCTCTCCCTCATTGAGCCATTGAACCCGTGATTTCTGTCTCCACGGGATTTCTTCCTGCTTGTGTTTTTCTTCTAGTTTCCTTTTGAGTTCATTCTCCTCATGTTGCTGAGTGATTGTATATCTTGCATGAATGATTTGTCCCTGAAGTTTCTCTAGTTTTTGTTCCATCATTTTCCTTTCCTGGAAAATGTTTCCAAAGACCTCTTTGTTCCATTTGCGCACCTGTTGTTTGAAATATTTGAGTTTTTGTTGGAATCAATACATTTTTGTACCTCGGGATAGCTTCTGGAAATCTAGATGGAAGAGCCAAAATTTCTCAAATCTGAAGGGTTTAAGCTTGGGGGTAGCTATATTGTCAACCCAAAGCTGAACCGAGAAATGGTCTGAGCCTGCCTTAAGGAGGATGTTGGAATCTACTAGGGGTCCTTCCAGAAGGAGAGTTTCTGAGATGAGGAAGCGGTCAAGCCTACATGTTATTTGTTGGTGACTTGATCTTTTGTTGGTCCAGGTGTAGGTTCCATTGCTATTCTCAATATCTACTAGTCTGAGGTTTTCTATGAGTTCCTGGAATTTTGCATTGTCCTACTCCAGGCGCTTTTCCCCCCCTCGTTTCTCGTCCAGCGTGAGAATCATGTTGAAGTCGCCCCCTATTATCCATCGCTTCCCTTCTACTAAAGAAGCTAGGTAAGCCAGGCTCTGAAGAAAGAGACATTTGCCTTGGTTGTTTTGCGGTCCATAGGCATTTGTGATCATTCCTTCCTTATCCGAGCCTATGGCTCGGTAGTGCGTTGTGATGGTACTTGGAGTGGAAAATCCTTGATCAAAGATGACTGTAGAAGGATTCCATAGGATGGCCAGACCTCCTAAGGCTCCTTTTGAGTCCATTTGATAGGATTCGTAGTTACGCCAGCATATTTTGCAGTTTTCCCTGCACATTTTGTCTCTTGTATCAGGAATATATCAGGGTCTTCCATTTTGATGCAGTTTCAGAGAATCCTTTGCTTGGATTTTCAATTTAGGCCTCTGATATTCCAAGTGAGGATCTTCATAGTTAATGATTTGGTGGCTGTGAGAAGGAGCTTTATGAGAGCTTGTGAATCTGTCTTGATTTGATCATATAGTTTCCCACCTCCTTTATTAGATGGTGAGTCGATTTTTTGTCCTGTTTCTTGTTTTCTTTTTGGTGTCTTCTTGGATTTAGGTTCGGGTCTATGTTGATTCCCAGCCTGGAGGTGGCCCCTACTAATGAGTCAAGAAATACCTTGCAAACTTTCCTTAGTTGGTCCTCTGGTAAGGTATGGATATCCTTCTTGTTGAGTGCTTCTTCTAGCCTATCTAGGTCAATTTCTGCTAGGTCATGCTCATCCATTTCCATGACTATGTCTTCTTCTCTTTCAGGTTTTTTCCCGGAGGCTGGGTGAGTCTGTGGATCTTCCTGATTTGTTGGGGTCTGAAGCCCTAGAGACGACTGATCTTCCTTGTGCTTGATGTGTTCTTTCCCCACATTATTGTGGGGATTTTCCACCTCTTCTTCCTTTGGAAGGCGATTGAGGGCTTTAAATGAGTTGTTGTTCGGGTTCTTTTCTCCATTGCCAGTTGTGGGCTTCTTCTGATCTTGTTTCCTTTGATTTTGAACCTGGGTGAATCCTTCCTTTAGTTTCTCTTCAAATTCCTTTTTGGGGGGTGAATTTAGAGGGAAGTTTCTGAAAAGGTGCCCATGTTCATGGCATTTTTTGCATCTGAAAGGGATGTGTTCATAGTCTATGGTTTGGGCCCATTCCTCGTCTTGGTATTCTAGGGTAATTGTGCCTGGCAGAGCTTTGGAGATGTTTATGTAGACACATATCCTTTCATAGGAGGTGTATTTTCTCTGTTTGGTAGCTTCGAAATATTTGACATAGTTACCCAAGGTGTTACCTAAGCCCATTAAAATTTCCTCTAACCAAAACTCTTGAGGTAGGGAATAGAGGCGGATCTAAACTGGTGCATAGTCAAAGTTTTCCTTTTCTGGGCAGAAGCAATCCATCCATAAATGCAGGTAAAGACCAGCAGAGTTGTAGAAATACGGTCCTCCTTCGAAGATCCGGTCCTTGTCCTCTAGGTTGTAGAATATTATTGTAAAGAATCCTTTGGAGCTTAGTTAAATCTCATAGTCTTCCTTAGGGTTCCACCATGCCTTGATCCAGCGAGCTAGGTCCTTTTCTGAAGGCCAAAGACCTAGGAATTTTCCTATGAGGGCATGGTCCCTCATGAACTACGTGTGCTCCCCTATCCTGGTGGTTTTGATACCATACCTAGGCCTAACCGGGGCTTGGGGGATACATTTTTCGGGTATCCAGACCCGAGCTGCTTTTGGATGCAAGGACTCTGCATCCATATTTGATTCCTTGCTTCCAGCCATTTCTTCTTGTAGGCATTGTTCTCGCATTTGTAGAGGCATCTCAAAGGATGGACGACGCACTCTGGCATTCTCCAGGTCATTTGTCGCGGCGTTACGGTAAGAGGGGGTTTTCACCCCCCCTTATGTGCCCATTTTATATGGCGTTCAGAGTCGTTGAGCAACAACGTTCAACGTGTACAGAGGAGGTCAGAAGGGGTCAGGTAAGAGGGGATCTTGTACATTAAATCTCTAAACCTTGAAGGGTGCATGTAGAGCTCTAAAACAAGTGTAGGAAGAATTTATTTATTTATTTTATTTTTATTTATTTATTTATGATCCAATGACAAGTTAGTGTGAAGGGTTCAAGTGTTTTTCAAAACATATATAAGGCATAGAAGATCCAAAACAAAGGCAGGATACCATAATGTACCCATATACTTTACCTTCTAACATATTTGATGAATCTCAAGTGTTTCCCGATGCATATAGAAGTTAAGGGAGATCCAAAACAATCATAGAGTCAACAAAAGTTAAAAAGTCGGAGATAAAGTATTTTTACGAGAGAGACCACTAAATAGATCAATTAAATTCGGTAAGGGAGTTAAGTTGTTTCCAAGGTATGTGGGACCATTTGAAATTCTTGAAAAAAAAAGGATCAATTTCTTATTGTCTTGTGTTACCATCATCATTAGATCATATACATTATTTTTTTCATATATTTGTTTTACGTCATTATATTTCAAACCCTTTTCATGTTATTGATTTAATTTATTTGCATATGTCGGAAGAAGGGGCCCTAATAGTAGAACCCATCAACATTTCTGTTTGACACACTCAATAGCTTCAACATTGTCTGGTAGACTAGGTAAAGGCCCAGTGGGATAGTTGTAGTTATATTTCCACTACTTAGGAGAACGTAATTGAGACGCGTCAACAATTTCCATATTTATTTTAGAACTTCGAGATGAAATTTCCTTAAGAGGGGCTATATGTAATGCCCCATTTTTCTTGACTGGTTTGATAGATTGGACTTTATTATTTAAGGGAATTTTGTTTACCAAATGACTCAAATTATTGATTTGTGTTAAGATGATAAATTCAAACTATTTGATTAATTGATTGATTTTTAAAATGGAATAATGGTGATATTGAATGAATTTTATTTAAAAATGTTTATGTGAAACATGGATGGATAAAATGTATATTGATATGATGTAATTGATATTATCATTTCATGTGATTATGGTAAATTTTAATGAATATATTTAAGGCACAATTGTTTTCAAGTACTATTGATGGTTTGACTAGTGTGATAGTGAAGTCAGAGGTATACATTGGAGTGGGATTACACCAACATTGTATGGACTTTAGATTGAGTCAAGATATGTTATGTGATTCATGATATGGTTTACTTTATGATTATGGAAAAATTTGATGCGTTTATTTAAGTGTGTGCAAGAAAAGGGAATATGTTTGTCGATTAGTCCACACAATGATAAATGGGGTTGTATGGAAGTGTATGTGGTATCATTAGGAGAGGATGAGAAAGAATTACGATTTCCTCCTACTAGCACTCATTTTCCATTGCTTGAGTTGAAAAGAATGTGACACTTTTACTTAAAGGTTACACATTGTTGTGAGGGTAGGCCATGGATTTCCTCACTCATGAAGTCTATCTGGGGGTTGTGTAGTAAGGAGGAATCCTTATTACTTAGTGATTATTATTCTCTCAACAAGGATGACAAAGGTTGAGTTAATTGGGTCTCAACAGTTTGATGTAGCCAATAAACTTTGATTCATTCACGAGATCTAAAAACCATGCAAACACACGAGAATGGAAAATAAATCTCTTTTATTCCTTCTCCATCCTAACTATTACAATGGAAGTTCAACACCTTATAACTATTATCTAATATTTTCAAAAAAATATAATTTAGAGAAACAACTAATTTTTAGAAAAATAACTAATTTTAGAAAATTCTTGCATAACTCTAAAACTGAACAATAACTAAAAGATAACTAGAGAAACACTATTTTTCAAATCATTTTTCTGATTAGGTGCATAAACTAAGAGATAACTGATAATTACTAATTTAAAAATTCCTATAAAAACACTAAAACCCTAATTTGAGGCCTTATATGAAGGAATTTGGCTCCAAAAAAGTGTTGAGACGATGCATGATTTAAAGAATCAAATTGGCACGACAATGAACTCTTTGAGACACAACTCCCTGTAAAATTTCATCCCAAATGGATAACCGAGTCAAAAGTTATGACCCTCGAAAATCCCTGCATCATTTTCCTCTGGTTGAAAATAATGCAACTCTTGCAAGTTAGTGTCTTCAAAATAATGCCACTTATTGGGATCTAGATTCAACATGCTCCCATCTGTAATCCATGTACTCTATTTTGGTGCCACACCTTCCCACTCGACCAGATATTGGTTGTATTGGCCTTGCCACATATGAAGGGTCTTCTTATCTAAAATATATTGTGTAATCTTTTCCTTTTTCTTGCTTTGAATGTCATGTTGCCAATCCACCTCTGCCTCACTGCCATCACCTAGATCGTCCCCATGGAAGATATATAAGTCAGAAACATTTTAAAGACTGGGGAAATATCACAATCAACTGGTAAATCGACCTTATAAGCATTGTCATTAATTTTCTTGAGAATATTGCAAGGACCAATTTTCTTATACTTCAGATTGTAGTAGGTTCCTCTAGGAAACTACTCTTTCTGTAAATAAACCATCACCATATCACCTTCATTGAATACTTGGTATCATTGGTGAGCATATTTTATAATAAAAAAATTGTTCGTTACTTGCCTGTAGTTTTTGTCTCACCTATTGTTTCAATTGTTGAATGTGTTCTACATATGCTTCCCCATCATCACTGATCCTATCCACAAGCGGTAGCTACACCAAATCTAGAACACTCATGGAATTTCTACCGTAAACAACCTGAAATGGAGATTTACTTGTAGATCTATTCATTGAACTATTGTAGGCAAATTATGCTTAAGGTAAATCCAAATCCCATTGCTTGGGATTCTCTCCAACAATGCTCCTTAACAGGTTTCCCAAACTCCGATTTACTACCTTGGTTTTCCCCTTTTTTGGGGGGTGATAGGCACTATTAAACTGTAATCTAGTCCCGATTTTCTTCCATAAAGTCCTTAAAAAATGACTGAAGAACTGAGTATCTCTATCATAGGTAATAGTTTTTGGAACCCCGTGCAATCTAACAATTTTTGAAAAAAAAAATTATGCCACCCTTGATGCATCACTAGTTTTCTTGCAAGCATTGAAATGAGTCATTTTAAAGAACCTATTAATAACCACAAAAATAGAAGCATTACCTCAATGTGTGTTTGGGAGCCCCAACACAAAGTCCATGCTCATATTTTTCCATGGGCATGTGGACATTGGTAATGTCATATACAACCATGTTTTATGTGAGTTTCCTTTAGCCATTTGACAAATCCTACATCGTGCCACATACTCGGTTATATCATTTTTCATCTTCAGCCAGTAATACTTATCTTCGATTAATGCTAGCGTCATATCCTTTTCAAAATGTCCTGCCAAAACACTACTGTGAAGTTCTTTGATAATGTTTTCCCTTATAGAACCAATTGGAATGCATAGTTTTTTTCCTTTGAAGAGGTAGCCATCTTGCATAAAATATTCACCTTGAGTAATATCCATGTTCCCGATGACTAGATTCTTCAACTATTCCACAATCTCCCAAAAATCATTATCAGACTCATAGAGATCATTTAATGCAACAAACCCAATTACTTGATTTTCCATGGTTGTCAAAAAAACAATGCGTCGACTCAAAGTATCTGCAACTTGATTCTATCATCCTGATTTTTGCTTCAGGACAAAGGTGTAGCCTTGTAAGAAAGAGACCCATTTTGCATGTCTATTGTTCAATTTGTTTTGGGTGTTTACATATTTTAATGCAATGTGATCGATAAATAACACAATCTCCTTCGGCACTAAATAATGTCTCCAATGTCGCAATGTTTCCACAATTGCATAAAATTCTACATCATATGTGGAGTAGTTCTTTCTTACCTCAATCAAATTTTCACTAAAAAAGACAATTGGTCTACCTGCTTGGCTAAGTACATCTCCAATGCCTACAAGTGAAGCATCACAGTCTACCTCAAACACTTTATCAAAATCTAGTAAGGCTAATATAGGTGCCTCAGTTACCTTCTTCTTTAAAAACTTAAAACTTCCCTTGGCTTCATTGGTCCACATGGATTTCTTGCCTTTGGTGCAATCTTTCATGGATTCTACAATACTGCTAAAATTTCAAACAATTTTTTTGGTAAAAGGTGGCCAGTCCATGAAAGCTTCTTACCTTTGTTATGCTTTGAGGACTATGCCATTCCAAAATTTATCTTACCTTCTCTGAATCCATCTTGACTCCTTCTGGTAAGATGACAAAACACAAAAATCCCAAACTTTCTTGCAGGAACCTACATTTCTTCAGATTTGCATAAAGTTGATTTTTCCTCAACACATCCAATATAATTTTTAAATGTTGCAAGTGATCTTCTTTGTTGTTAATGAAAACTAGGATGTCGTCAAAATAAACGAAAACAAACTTAACAATATAAGGTCGAAGCACGGTATTCATCAACCGCATGAAAGTATTAGGTGCATTGGACAGCATGAATGGCATCACCATCCATTCATATAGTCCATCCCTGGTCTTGAAGGAAATTTTCCATTCATCCCCTTCACGAATACGGATTTGGTGGTATTCCCTTCGCAAATCAATTTTACTGAATTATTTAGCTCCGACTAGCACATCCATCACATCGTCCAAGCACGGTATAGGAAACCGATATTTGATGGTAATTTTATTGATTTCTCTTCTATATGTGCACATCCTCCACGTATTATCTCTTTTTTTATTCAACAATGTTGGTACAACACAAGGACTCGTGCTTTCTCTTATCACACCTTTCTTTATAAGTTTTTTTACTTGTCGATTAAGCTTTACATGTTGTGTAGGACACATCCTACATAATTCTTGATTAGGTAAAGATGGTCCTGGGATTAGATCAACGTGATGTTGAATATCCCTCTTTGGTGGAAGACCATCAGGTAATTCATTAGGGATAACATAAACATATTCTTATAGTACATTGGCCACTTCAGTAGGAATTGGTATGTTTTCCCCGACTCCTTTTTTCACTATTAATGCATAGCAGAATCTTGTTTCCTTCGTTTCCTTAACAATCTCTCTTTTCGACAACATATTCTCAGTTTTCCCTTCATCCTTAAGGGGCCGTAAGATGACTTTTGACCCATCCTTCCAAACGGTGTAGGTATTCTTTTCTCCATCATGCATAACTATTTTTTCATATTTCCAAGGCCTCGCCAATAACAGATGACATGCATCCATCGAAATGAAATCACACCATACTTCATCTTTATAAGTCTTACCAATGTAAAACTTGATCAAACATATTTTATTTATGGTGACTTCATTCCCCTTTTTGAACCATGCAATTCGGTAAGGATGGGGATGTGTTTCACAACGTAATTTCAACTTATCTACCATCTCTTTGGAAACCATATTCTCACAACTTCCACTATCAACAATAACTCGACATACCTTTCCCCCGAAAGTGCCTTTAGTTCGAAAAATGTTTTTCCGAAGCCAAGAATCTTCGTTTTCGTTACTCTTCCTTTGTTCTTTTTCGAGAATCACCATTGACCTTCGTATCATGAGATTCCCCCCCATATCGGGCATGATTTCAGATTCAACTCCTTCTTCTTCATTCTAATCTTGGACCAAGTTTAAACTAGGTTGTTTTCCTTGCTTCGTCGCTTGCATGTTATAATTTGGGCATTAAAATGCTCGATGACCCTCTACACCACACCTAAAACACACATAAAGTCGTCCTTTTCCACCAGTGTAACCTCTACCCCTTTGAAATCCTCTTCCTCGTGGTTGATTCAGGTTACCTTGTCAAGTATCTTCTTCTTTCTCAACTCCTTGTGATGATTCATCTCTACCATAGTTAAAACCACCTCGTGAGGCAAACGATGTACCCTTCCTTGCTACTCTATTCCTTTGATAAAACTATCGGTTTTGTTTTTCCTCTTCCACATTGCGAACCTTATGCATGCTCAATTCATCTTGAATAGAAAATTTTAAACAATTCACATACCTTGTAGCTAGTTTCTCATCAGTTTCCTGGTGATCCACACAAATGGACAATTGATAAAACTCGTTTGTGAGTTCCTCCACTGTGGACAGATTTTGCTTCAAGTTCTGAAATCTGCCAAAAAGGGATTGGGCATAGTCCAAAGGAAAAAAAAATCTCGTAATTTTTTTCCATCTTATTCTAGGTCCTAATTTTATCTTTTCCTTTTTTTGTTTTATCTTTCTGCATATGATCCGACCAGATCATGGTGTGACCCTTCAACTTGGTGCATGCAAATTTCACCTTATTTTCCTCTTTCATAGGCTTCCATTCAAAAACAAAATCCATGACGTTCAACCAATCTATTAAGTCCTATGGTTTAAGACTCTATGCATATTCTGAAACTTCCATTTTGATCCCATCATTCCTCCCTTCTAGAGCCATGAGCATCCTTTCTTCAAAATTCATGTGCTCTAATTGTTATTCTTCATGTTCTATATGTTGATCTACATATCCGTGGTCTGTCTCCTCATCAGACACTTCTCTTTGTATTACTCTCTGACTAGCCAACACATTTGTAAGATATGCTACCTACCTTTGGAGGTTTTGCATATCTTTACACATCTGAGAAAGACTTGCTCTTCCTCTTCCTCTCCCATCCATCTTCCTACTCTGATACTAGATGGTGTATCCAATAAACTTTGATTCATTCATGAGATCTAAAAAGCATGCAAACACACGGGAATGGAAAATAAATATTTTGTATTCCTTCTCCATCCTAACTATTACAATGGAAGTTCAACCCCTTATAACTACTATCTGAGATTTTCGAAAACAGATAATTTTAGAAAAACAACTAATTTTAGAAAATTCTCGCATGACTCTAAAACTGACCAATAACTAAAATCTAACTAGATAAAAACTATTTGTCAACTCGCTTTTCTGATTGGGTGCATAAACTAAGAGATAACTGATAATTACTAATTTAAAAATTCTCATAAAAACACTAAAATCCCAATTTGAGACCTTACATGAAGGAATTTGGCCCCAGAAAAGTGTCAAAACGATGTATGATCTGAATAATCAAATCAACACGATAATGAACTCTTCGAGACACAACTTCCTGTAAAATTTCAACCCAAATGATTAATCGAGTCAAAATTTATGACCCTCGAAAATCCCTACATCATAGTTGCACCATTTCTCACACCAAGAAATTTGGATACTTGAAGGGCATGAATTAATATGGAACCCTTGGTACTTACTGGAAAGTGGCTCTTGCGGGGCATGGAGAAGCATGGCACCCTTGGTATCCATTATAAGTTATAAATGTTGAGTGCACATGAAAATATATTTGATTAAACATATGAAATGTGTTTAATTTAACATGTGCATTATTATTAATTTATGTGAAAAAATAAAAATGCATGGTTGATTGATTTATTGAGCACATAGATTAGTATATTTTATAAGTAAGAGAAATGAAAGTGTTCTTTTAAAATTATTTGAAAATAAATGCATTATAAATGTGCACGAAATAGAAAATAAGTAATTTTTAATGACTAGAAATTAATCATTAGTGCACTCATGAGTCAATGAGAAGAAAGAGGAACAAACAATTCAAATTCAAATAGAAGTGTGACAAAAGAAAAGTGGGTTGTGAGTTATTAAAGAGAGTTGATAAATATCTAAAATAGCGAGTGCATATGCACCCACTCAAATAAGAAATTAAAAGGAGATCAAGGGAACATCTAGGAGTAAAAATATGAAATTTGATAATTGGGTGAGAATAAATCACTAATTTATGTTTTTTAAATAAGGAACTACTTGTGCACTTGTGCATGTGAGTGACATGGGGGTGGGTGAATAATAGGTAATTAGTGAATTATAAAAATGTCATTTATACATGAGATGGACAAGTGGTTTAGGCCACAAAGCCTATAAATAAAGGCTTGATCTAGATGGTTCCTATACTTTTTCACCCTAATGCTAGATGGTTGTTGTAATATTTAACTTTTTATTGGTGATTGTTGAAGAGTTTGATCTATTGAAGAGTGTTCAAGAGGTGGGGATTTTCTCTCAAATTTGAAGCTTCACTCTTCAATCATTTTGCTAGATTGGTATTTTTCATACAACCACATTACAGCTTGGGGGTCTTTGGGAAAGAAGAATACCCATTGGATTTGATAGGGTGGTCAACCGATGAACTATCAAAAATTGATAAAGTAGACACAAGTGATATCCAAGCTCGCAACTCCACTATCAAAAGGTCAACAATGTCCTATAATAATTCTTATATGAAAATATTCATTGCA
>JASDQU010883680.1:757-17335 GCA_032191745.1 Picea mariana | reverse complement strand
ATTAAAGAAAGGAGCCATGGAGTATTTTATTCGTATAATTAAAAAAAAAAATAGTATAACTTTCTTTGAAGTCAAATTGACTCAATCTACATAATCATACATAATGCATTGAATGAGTTGTAATGAGATGAACATACTCATTTACAGACTTGAAAACTCATTATCTTATGCATTAAGAGATTTGTTGGAAGACCAAGGATCTCATCTTGGATTGACTAGGCACATAGATTGTTGTATAAAGCAGTAAACTCAACTAAGTTAACAGATGAATGGATCCAAGTTTGTAATTATCCAAATTGGATCCAAGTTTTTAATTATCCAAATTGTATCCATAGAGAAACCATGAGTTTTCCATAGATGAGCCACTCCCAAATCGAAACTATTAGTTTGTATTTAGAGTTGAATCGATATTGTTGTATATTAACATGGAGTATTATTACATGTATATGTGTATTGGTATGAATAATATTAAATAGTTCATACAAATTATATATATATATATTTTAATTTGCTGAGAAACAAATAATTTTATTAAAGATAGTATTCAATGAAGTTGAGAGATTAACATGAGAAAATGTTTTATTTATAAATGAAATATGGATGTGTTTAATTTACTAGCTTAAGTTGATACCTATACACTTTAGTAATTTTACTAGCGATGAGTACATGTGTAGAATTTAAAAGTGGAAATATGAATCAACAATGAATTGATGAAGGAAAGTTTTGTTGAAGATGAATCACAAGCAAAAGAACACATTAGAGAAATTTTGAGGTCTGAAATGGGCCTCTTAAGGGAAATAAAGAAAACTATTTTTTTAATCGTATTTTCAACTTATCTCTTTATAGACTTACTCAAATTTTTAAGTGTAGTCACTCTTTGGATTTGGAATTAAATTCATCATCCAATGAGTACGCACTCTGCATACTTTTGATAGACCCACAATGAGATAAACTGGAAACACATGGGGAAAAATGTATTTCTTAAGTGTAGGCACTCGTTGGATGCGGAATTAAATTCCACATCTAATGAGTGTCTACACTTGAATTTTGAGTAAACATATAAGTATATAAGTCGAAAATATGCTAAAATAGTAGTTTTTTTTTTCTTTCCCTCCAAAACTATTTACCCTTATGGTTGATATCATCATCTTGAATCTTACTAGTTCGTTTAAAGTTGATGTTGATAGCATTTTTTTAGGCCCATTTTTTACCTCAAAATTTCTCTAATGGAGTGATAGCAGCAATAGTAAATGTGAATTTGAACTTATCAAAGAAAACATTTATGAAGAACATCAAGAAGTACAAAATGATTTTTCCAATATGATTGTCAGACCTTGGGAAGAATTGCAATTCAACAAGAATCGACATGGTTTAGGATATGAAAAAGATAGCATCTTTCATATTCCAAATTACCCCAAATTGGTTCAGTTTGTGAGTGCGCATTTTCTTGATGAAAATTTGAAGATTCCATAAGTTAATGAAGAAGTTTAAAATGTTAATATTGTGGTTGATGATAAAAACATTGAGAAAATTATTGATAAATGTTAGCATTGTCATAGAGCTAGCCATATGGAGATAGAGTATTTTGATCTCCATCATTTTCTTCACTACGGGAAGATAAATCATCGTACAAATAGATGTCAAAAGAAGAAGGATAAAAAGAAAAAAAAAATCATAATGGCTGGATATCTCCTTGGCAGTGGAAATTAAAATCCAAGAGGTTGAACAAATTTTATCGTCAAGTTCAGACATAGGTAAACAAAAATTTGCATGGAGAAATCACAAAAGAAAAAGGCTTTCAAACTATTATTCTAGATGAATATTTTGGGAATGATTGGGACCCAACTCTACATGTCTTTTGAATTGAAACATGAGTCAATGATGGTACTCTCCACATCTCAAGTGGGGGAGTACATTGATGGAGTACAATGGCATCATTACGATGGTTAGTGTTCTACCAAAACCATCATCTACAATGATAAAAGAGTTATTGAAGAAGATTCCAAAGCTCAAGCTTGGATCCCTTCCACATACTTCTCACCTTGCACCTAACAAGGGGCAATATCAATGATGATAGTCAGTATTCAAGTCTTGAAATCCTATCCATAAAAAATTGGAAATTCTAGCATGGCAACTAGTCTCCTCAACAAGCTATCTACAATTCAATCAACTTAAATCAATCTCGTGAGGTGAGAAAATCAACATATTTTGGAAGTTCTACCAAGTAATATAGAATTTTCTCATTGCTCTTCAACTATTCATTAGCATGTTGTTTGTTACGTAATTGTGTCTAAATTTAGAGAGCTTTTCGGTGATCCTATTTGTTAACTAATAGCATAATGGTGATCCTATTTTTTCACCAATTAGCAAGAGAATATTCAGATATGAAAATTGTTCATTTCTAGAAATTATACTCTCAAGTTCATTTCAAATGAACCATTCAACATTCGTATTGGAATTTTTTTGGGCATATCTTCATTGAAGCTCAATTCAAAAGTTTCAAATTGAAGATTGTGGTGATACTGATTTATGTACTCGTACATGTTGCCTTAGTGGTATAATTATTCAGACTCGTGATTGAAGGCGGAGGAGGGGGGAAGTGTTAAATTGTGAATCTCTAGACAATCTCATCTAATATTACCTCTTTATGAGTTGGCATCCTTATCTATTAATGAGTTGTCTGCATGTTGACATTATTACATTTACAAGGTGATTACATACATGTACTATATATTGATATCATTGGATGAATACATGTGTTGAGAATGGTTGAATTCTTTTCCACCAAATCTTGTTCTTTGTTGTGCTTGCTCTATTTCTTAACAAGTGGTGGGTTGTAATGTTTCCTAGTTGTTCATGTGATAAACCCCATTGCATGATGGAAGTAGGCATTAGTGCAATGATTTAAGTAACAACCTATGTGATGAAAAATAGTTTTTATTAGTCGTGAATTCCATTTTGTAGGTTTGCTCTACCATGATGTGCCTTATTCCTACCACAAAAACAAGGTAGCATAATTGTTAGACGTGACATGACAAATGAACCAAAAAAGAGGGGACACTAACACAATATATAATGTGGGTTTGTCAACATGACATAAAAAACAAAGATTTTGGGGTTTTTCTTTAAACAACAAACCTAGTTGGTATATATCTTCCTTGGGATGGGAATGTAGCGGAGTTGAGATGGTGGTATATTCCTTGTTGTTCAAAAACGGAGAGAAGTTCAAGTCATGTAGGGCCAAAACATGGGTAGAATCTACAATGTAGGATGAAGGCTCCTCCTCATTGTTCAAACACTGAGTAAAAAAATATTGATGTAGGGATAGAGCAATTGTAGGTGGTAGCAAGCAAATGGAGCCTTGGTCAAAGTGAGCAAATGGTGCCTTAGGAGTAGCAAAGAGGGGATTTTTCTTTAGGCATTGATACAACATGCACCATCATTATTGGAAGGGGTGCAAGACCTCCACCCATGGGCTTATGGAATTCTCCCATGCAAACAAGAGCCTTGATGTTTTAGCCTACTACTACCACAAGCTTGTCATGTCAATCAATGGACGATTGTAGCCAAAATTGTGCACAAGTCATCGCGTAGTTGTCCCATGAATTGTATTTGTCTCCAATACCATTACTAGAGTCCGATACGTCACATGTTGTGCCTTATAGAATGTAACATCCATGCTCGTACTTGTTGGTGATCAATAGATTCATAACCTCATACTTGTTTGAGAATGGATGTTGGAGGGGGTGCTCATAAGCAAGGAGGATGCACTAATTTTCGACATAAGGGGGACATGAACTGAGCCACATCGGAGGTGTAGACATGCCTATGTATGTGGGCCAAGGGATGGATGACAATTGTCCTCAACAAAATTGTAGCATGTCCCCATTTAACTTGAATTTGCATGCACCTTAAGATTGTGAAGTTGAAGGTTGTACTCTTTATTTCAATATTAGATATCAATTCCAATATTTTCAATATTATTTGTGAATTGGGCATTTTTAAGCTTTGCTAAATCTAATTGTATGCACCTTAAGAATGTGAAGCTTTTGATGTTGTAATCTTTAATTCCAATATTTGATATAAATTCAATATTTCATAAATTAGTTGTGAATTAGGCATCTCTAAGCTTTGCAATATCAAGTTGATTATTACATTTAAGTTTTGTGATCTAAGTGTTTATCTTCAATATACCAATGCACTCTTTAATTTCAATGTAATATTATATACGCATGCAAGTTGTGTTGAAATTTGACATTCACTTTTGTTTACTAATCAAAACTTATGATTGTTACAACAAATTTTTCCTCACTCCATGCAACTTGCTTGGATGGCCTTTCCATTTCCCTATGCAGACTTGAAGTCCCCTTTTGTACCTTCCAGAGAAAAAAAAACACTTTTCCACATATACGTGCCCTATCATTTAGACAACAAGCGTATATGCAGGTTGCTCCACTACAACTCGTGTACATTGGGTTTGGTGCTCAAAATTAAAAATTATGTCGGGTTTCCATGCCATGTCACGAGATCCATGATCTTTGATCTTCCATATACTGGAAACACTCTGACTCGACCCTTCAATTCTATTTGAAGGCTATAAATTGAGCCATATCCAAGCCTTAGAGAGAATTCAACTTTGAGAGCAAAGACACTCTCGAGAAATTTCACTTCATATTGAGTCTACATCCCTTTATCCTTGAAAGTATGAACCCCTTGTTCACCCCCCCAAACTCTTCATTCTTTGTGATGGAGAATCACATTTTCTCCTTTATATGAGATTTCCTTTGGTGGAGGATTGAAGTGGCGGAGGCCCATCTGAAGGGACTTAGTTTCTCGATTCTGATATGTGTCGTTACAGAATTTTGTCACCTATATACTTATGTTGATTATTTTAATAGAAATATTATTTTCTCGTCTAATTGATATCTTGCAAATATTTGAATTGTTATTCCATGGGCATATTTGTCATGTATGTTAATGGATTATGCTAATATATATGCTAACATTATATATTATCACCATATGCTTGTATGTCTTGGTTGTTGAGGACAAGTTGTAGGTATAAAGCTTTGAGTTGTGTGCTCAACGGTGGTCTTCATCGAACGTACGGATGAGGTAGTCTCTTGGCCTTGTCTTGTGAGCATTTCATTTATATAGCATACTTGGGATTAGAGTTTATTTCTGTGTGTCATTCTGTCTGTTATGGTTTACCCCATGCCATAGAGAGATTTTCGTTGTAACATTGATGGTAAAGTATTTTTCATAATATTTAATCTATGTTCATACAAATTTAAAAAGTGTACTCAAAGGTTGATAATATTGGATAGAAAAATGTCGAAAATAGAGGGAAAATGTGTATTTCCTAAACATTGTTGAACGTTGAAAGATAGGCGCAATGACCCAACAGGGGAAAATTTGTGTTTTTGCTTCAATTTCATGCTTCCCCCACTTTTTAATATTCTAATTTCTTCTTCCCAGGTCAAAAGTTTTTAGTAAAGGAATTAAAATTTGATGATAAGTATCTAATATATAAACATTTAACTTTGAAAATTGATGTATATATTAAGCCAGAGTTGGTCATAATGTCAGGTGGATGTATGTAGCAACATGCCCAATGATTTAGGAAGAGTTGTGGCAACCACATATTGTATAATTTGTACATACTATAGTTCAACGCCTACAAGGGAAAAAATGTAAAATGCAACTCCACTATATACGGAAAATGATGGTCATTTTGTTGTCCAACTCATCAAATCTACAATTTGGGAAATTTTCTTCACATCAACTTCAATGCTCTGCTCTTTAAACCCACTTGTTAAAAACATTCAAATTCAACAAAACCATTCAAATTAAATGTAAAATTTCAGTGCTATACACAAGCACACCCTCACGAACAAAACGATTAATGATTTATTTTAACCTCACTAAATTATTCCAGCCTCAATTAAGAGTATATAATAGAATACACCAAATTTTAATTAATAAAATCAAATAAAAAAAATCATAAAATCAAATAAAATAATCAAAAATCAAATAAATAAAATAATTACATTATCATTTAATTAATAAAATCAAATAAAACTAAATAAATAAATAAAATAATTGCATTATCATTTAATTAATAAAATCAAATAAAACTAAATAAATAAATAAAATAATTGTATTACCCACATAAATATTTGACATTCTATATTTTAACTCAAGTTCATGGTAAAGACCCTAAAACCATTATACATTCATAATATAAAATATTATTTTTCAAGGAATATAGTAATCAACTGCTTTTTAATCACATCCAACACTATTAATTGAGTTTTATCAACAATTTAACCAAAAAAAATTTCATTCACCATATTATTGGGAGGTTTATCCATCATATCACTATTCATTCAAATACATTTAATATGTTATTTAATAAAAGCTGATGATTATATTGTCACTTCAATATTCCCTAATGCTACTTTGTATGTTTTTCTTAATTTTAACTCTTTTGCTTTATTTGCCATGAAAATCAGCACCTTTAACAGGTTTCTTAATCCTCCTATTGATCAATTTGCCATGAAAATCAGCACCTTTAACATGTTTCTTAATTCTCTTATTGATCGATCAGATTGTACAATTGGTTAATTGAAATACCCGTTATATAATTATATAATTGGTTAATTGAAATACTTGTTTTAAGAACTAACAAGAGTAAAAATAAATAAAAAAAGTGGGAAGGCATTAACTAGCCATATCTATTTCCACTTTTACTGAGTGAAACACTAATTACATTATAATATAATGAAATAATATTATAATTTTCTTATCAACATAAATATCTAATTGCCACAACTACAACTAATAAAACCATAGATTCATTGGCTATTTTTAAATTGAATTTCATTAAATATCCACCCATTACCTTGACTAATTCTTTTTTCCAATCTTATTTCTACAATTCAAACATCTTACAAAATTTAGTTTAGCATTCCATCTTTTTGTTTACATACTTATTTAATAAGTAAAAACTTTTTGTAATAGTATGGCTTATTCAGTTTCAGATGCATTAATCAAACTACCAACTAATCATACAACTCTTATTAATTTAGTTCAATGAAATATATATCTATTTTTATAATTGTCTTTAAAACATATATCTACTTTTATAGTTGTCTTCCAATTTAAATAGACATTGCAAAAGCCTTGCAAAACAATTGACATATATTAATCTCTGAAGCAGAGAATCAACAAATTTACTACTTAATTTCCATTTTTTTTATAACATATAATATATACAAACTCACAAATAAAAAAGCTTATGTTTTTTTTTATAACATATGATACATACAAACTCACAAATTAAAAAAATTATGAATATAAAATACACCAAATACAAACTCACAAATAAAAAAGCTTATGTTTTGTTTATAACATATAATACATACAAACTCATAATTAAAAAAAAAAAAAAAGCTTATCACACAAACATATCAAATAATATTTATTTTTATAAAAGAAATAATTACATTTTCAACATAAAGTTTGAAATATTCCAAACACTTTACATTTTGTATTTTAACCCTAAAAAAATATATTGAGAAAATGTAGATTACTATATATATTTATAATATAAAATGTTAATTTTTTTTCGCTTATAACATACCCTAGAATACCACACATTATATATTTTAACCCTAAAAATCCATTTTACTGAATTCAGATTGTTATATATTTATAATATAAAATGCCATTTTTACCTGTGACATACTGAAACAAAGGAGTTGATGAATCACTTCATTCTTACTCAAACTGTATAAAGTGCTCCCTTATTCAAACTGTAAAATGCATCTCCTTTTTATCAATGCAGTTATAAAATATTATTTTTTTAATAAATTAATTAATTACAATATCAATATAATTAATTTGTGAATTGTTCCACCACCTTTTTAGGTACAAATCTGAGATGATGTTGATAACATAAAAATGCCCCCATTTTGACAGCTTGGTCAAAGGACATCCGCTCACTTATTATAAGTGATAGTGTTTTCCCAAAAATAAATTTACCCATTCATAACACCAATGTACTATGTAAGTGCAATTATTATAAGTGATAGTGTTTTCCCAAAAATAAATTTATCCATTCATAACACCAATGTACTATGTAAGTGCAACCTCTTATGCAACTCACAGTATTTGGAGTGGTAAATAGAAAAAACACTGCTTAAAGGGATGACATTTGTATGTGGAGTAGGTTAATTTGGGAGTAATCTTCTCTCTTGAGTTCCGCTTTTCAGAAAAAAAATGGACTTGAATTCGACCAAATTTTCAGAGGTAGTTTGAGTTTTGCATGGATCAAAGTTTCATGCATTTCAAGACCTTACCTAGGGGTTTTGCCCCATTTTAAACCAACCCAGATGCTCAGAAAATCAATCAAAGTTCTGGATTGGCTGGAAATCTAAAAACGAGCCATCGGAAAACCTGCCGAAAAAAGTAACTCGAGAGGGAAGATTGCTCCCTAGTTAGCCCACTCCTTTGCATGTTTGTTTAGTCTTTATGATGTTTCCTTTACACTTTAATGTACCAAGTATCTGCACTTAAAGAGGGCGGCACTTCATTTAGCACTTAATAACGTGTGAACTCTAATTCAAGCCACTTTAATGAATGTGTGAACTCTGATTCAAACCAATTTAATAGATATGATGACTTTCATTATTTGACAATCCTTTAGACACATCAACACATGAAAGGGAAACATGTCACATGGGGAAATCAAACCCTAATAGCACTATGACAACACCCTACTTCACCAACATGGCAAGTCACTTTGACACATCCTTTATAGTAATATAAGCATTGGTTTCTCTTGGATTTAATTTAACAAAAAAAGGTTAATCCCCATAACCTAATAAGAGTGAAAGATTTAATTTAACACCAAAAAAGATTGTTCCTCATAAATTAATAAAGAGTGAAAGAGTTCAATCAAAGGCAACATGTTAAAAATTGAGTATCTAAATTTAGGCTTCTCATCAGACCATCATTTATGAATTACCTGAAATTATTTTAAGCCTTATGGACATTTTCATTTGACTCAAATTGGTCATGTATTTCAAAATCATTTCTTTGAGATTTTCCCAATGTTACATGGGAACGCATTTTCATTTGGACTCAAATTGGTCATGTATTTCAAAATCATTTCTTTGAGATTTTTCCCAATGTTACATGGGAACGCATTTTCATTTGGACTCAAATTGGTCATGTATTTCAAAATCATTTTTTTGAGATTTTCCCAATGTTACATGGCAACGCATTCCTGAGGGTAGGGGACATGCTCTCCACACTTTCAAGATGTTGGTACTCCCAAGGGGGCATTCCCCCACGTACCCTTTTGGGACGCAAGGATGTGGGTACTCTCAAGGGGGCATTCCCCCACGTGCCCTTTTGGGACGCAAGGAAACGCACTAGGGGGACACCCCTCGCAAAAAATGAGACTCTCACACCCCCTTTTTACCAAAGTCTGTTGTTTTGAACCTCCTCCCCGGTAATCACACTGGTAATATTAAATTCCTAAAGTTGACATTCTCCTTTAGCTTTCTTTTTCTATCTTTAAATTTTTAACATTGTCATTCATTGTTTCAAAATGTTTGAGAGCGGGTCCAACCTTATTGAACTTCATTTGTTGGACTTCATGTGTTGGAGAAAGTATAATTTATATCATAATCAGAATTCAGCAGACTTAACAGTTTTCAGGATTTCAAGATTTGACTAGATTGCAATATTTCCATTCAATTCTATCATGTATGAGGGTATGAGATTGACATTTAATCAAGACCATCAAACCCTCTATGTACCCCGATGTTGGTGGTGTTGATTATTGGTGTTGATTATTGAACTCCTTGTCATGCTTTTAACAAATATGTGTTGGAAAAAATATAATGAGAAATACAGTAGTGATAGTATATAGATGATTTATGAATCATGATTTACTATTAATTAATTATTATGTTACATTGTTTTGTAAAAGATTATAAGACTTCAATCATTTATCATTTATGTTTCAAAATTCATATATTCCAATATAAATTTTTTATTATTTCAAATGGGGTCCTCTATGTTGAAAATTCTGACGTGCCCTACAATGTTCCCTAAAATTTGGTGGGTGCTTCTACATATCCCCTAGATGTGTTTCCCCACTCCCATGTCCCAGCATCCCGGAAACTTGGTGGAGCATTGGATTTTTCATGTTCATCACAATAACCTTGTTTACTTTGTAACTGTGCTAGTGAAGAATTTTCATGCCCATTATTTTATGATTCAGATTCTAGATTGAACAAGTATTATCTTCCTCCTGTGAAGTTAAAATTTCATTAACATAAAATAGGATGACAAAGTAGCCTATAAACTATTAGGCTTACAGAAAGTGCCGACTTATCAGATACATATATAAACAAAAAGACAGTGCTAAACTATCCCCACGAGGTTTGTATTTTCAATTGAACACCTTATGTGCTTACTATCTTGCTAAGTTCACATCCATCTTTTAGAAGGACTAAAAGTCACTTCAAAAGGTTGCAAGCATTGCATGAACCAGATCACTTCCGAAACAAAGAAAGAATTTTGAGATGGATGTTTGATAAAATACAAGTGAAACCTTGCAAGATGTTTCAAGTTTAGTAAACTAATTACTGGACCAATGATGCAATAATATGTCTTGGAAGTCGGAAGTCATTTCTCTTCCTTGTGCTTCTTATCAAATAGCAAGATTCAAGACAAGCTGATACAGAGGAAGAATTTATTTACTCCTCATCGGCTTCAGATCTAAGTAATAAATCCATATCACTACAAAGACATAGTAGAGCACTTCTCAGAAAACATTGAGGGCATTCTTTGAAACAGTATTTGAGAATAACACCACCGCTTGCTGATCTGAAAGCATTTCTTAGCGAATATCGCAGGCACTTGTGAGATCAGATCTTGAACATTACACCACCCCTTCTGATCTGCCTCAGATATCACCAATGTAGTATAATTTGGATGGAAGCTTATGCCCACATGCAGAGAAGAACATTGATATAGGAATACAATTATGGCCTTGTGTCAAACAGGAGACTAAATACACACCTTATGCCAAATAGCTTAGCTAGCTGGAAAGCTTAAGGCCTGGATGGAAAGCTTATCATTCAATGTGTTTTCCAAAGTTGGTCGGAGTAAGAATTGTTGTAGCTGTACCCTGAGGCCTGCTGCCAGGCAAAGAGACTCTTCACCTGGATTATTCTTAGCAGCAATTATAGCTGCTAAATACATCCTTCTTGCCTGCTCAAGGTCTTCTTCCTCTTTTTTGTCTGATTGAGTGGATGCCATATGGTGATCATGCTCTATCTCATCCTGCAAATCCACCTTAAACCCAAGGTTCCATTAATCAAAGAGATGTGCAGATATCGCAGCATCCTTTCCATTGTGTGGATGAGCAACAAAAAAATAGAAGAGAGCAACTTAAAATACACGTCAATGAATTGCATTCCATATCTACCATTAAGAATGGAAAAAAATGAGAGATTATGACTGTGTCAGTATCAAAGTTTTACCATATAGGAGCTGTTTAGATGTGAAGCTTGAGATGAGAAGTCGGGATCAACATCCAGATCTTCAGGAGATTGGACTCCATGCATGCCACTGGTTGCAGTCTTATCTTCTGCAGTTTGAAAGAATGAAATGAAAGCAGCAATCTGGCATCGCAATCCATTTAAATCCTCCTCAAGCTTTTGCAGTTTCCCTTTGGATGCCTTTGAATCCTCTTCAGCCTTCTTCAAAAGCGACTTAACATCCACAAGCTCATTCTGCAATTTGACAATTGTTATATAGGAAGAATATCAGTGGGGAGTTTTTAAATTTATAACAATCCACATGCAAATTTCAAAAATAAATCTTGAATGAAAATTAAATTTCCATTGCATCTTGAAGCATGGGAACATGTGATTGCAAACATGACAGAATTTTCTTCTCCAGGAAGGTTGGGCTTGTTACAATAAAATATCAAGAAGATACATGATGCGTTCTAAAGACATTCTGAAAGGAATCTAGAGTCTACAGGAGTTTGAGAACTTTAAGTTTCTTTAAGCAAACTACTGTCCTTTTATGTAGGAGCTCAATGGTGTATAGACAGGCAAATTTCATTGCACGGTGGAAAGGTTAAAAAATTAGATGAGGTAAAACTGAAAATTATAAAACTTTGTAGACAAACTGTTTGATTCAACAGCATTGCAAATTTTAAAAACAGTAAACAAGGTCCTCGAACAACTTTAGAATGAAAGAAGCAAATTCCTCTAAGCAATAAACTATGACCCTTGTGAAAGGAGAATCAAGTTACCTTCTTATGACATAGTTGAAGATGGGCAGCTTTGATTAAGCTGTCCTTCTCCTGAATCTGCCACTGTAGTTCTTCCACCTTCATCTGCATAGCCTCCATCTTAATAGCTGAACTCTCCGCAGACTTTAAAAGTTCATCCTCCTTTTCGACCAGTTTTTTCTCTAACACTTCAATCTGATTCTGCAATTGAAGTAGCTCTGCACTGTTTCCACTACTCAATGTTTCAGCTTTGTTTCCATCAACCATATTCTCCTCATGTCCCACAGATGACCTTGAGGAGCAAATTGATACTTCATCCGGAAACTGGCCTTGATACTCCACATTGTTATTTTTGCAATTGTCTGAAAGTAAACCTTCCTTTGGTGCTCTCTGCTTTGTTCCACGTGTTGTTTGTGGAGTCTTCCTGGCATTCTGATCTTGCATCTGCAGGAATAGGTTTTTTTTCTCTTAATCTTGCAGCTCAATCCTACAACTATTGTAAGAACTGTCTTAGATCTGAATTAGAAAAAATTCTACATAAGTGCTCCACAGATGCTCTGTCCCATGGTTAAACGGCCATAATGGTATTAGCTTTTCCACTAGATTGTCAACTAGGTGTACTCTGATCAAGTTAACAGAATCAACATTAAATAGAAACAGATCAAAAAAACATCATGAAAATTATTTTTGTTCTTTTTAGTGAGTGGCTTATGACATCTTCCTACTAAAGAAACAAAAAAATCCAAAACAGGATAACGTTGATAAAAAAAAAAGAAGTGGAAATGTAAATCTAAGCCAAACAACACCCCCTTATGTACTACAAACATCCTGAAAGAGAAACAAAATTACTACAAAATCAAAATCTAAAAGATAATCATGTTGGCATACTCTAGTTCTTGTGAGTGAGAAGAAAACATCCATTCTGTACTTGTACTAAAAGGAAAAATATGTTTCTCGTTGTTTGGCATACATATTAGAAGAGTAAGTTAAAAAGTTGACAAACTCAACCACTTTTCCACCTGATTGACGGGAATTTTGACCATGGAACTTTGCCATTAGGGGTTTTAGTCCATTTTATAAAGACCCAGATGGTCGGAATTCCAAAAAAATGAGTGGATGAGCATGGAACTTTGCCTCGCTAAAAAAAAGTCACCAGAAAGGTTGAGTTTGTCCACTTTTTAACTCACTCCCATATTAAGTTGTCAATAAGGTATACTTTGATTATGTTAACAGAATCAAACATTAAATAGAAACAGATCTATGAAAACATCATGAAGATTAATTTTATTCTTTATTCTTTTTAGTCAGTGGCTTATGAAATCTTCCTAAAAGAAAACAAAAAATCCAAACAGGATAATGTTGGTCACAGAATGTGGAAATGAAATCTAAGCCAAACAACAACCTTGTGTACTATAAACATCCCGTGACAGACAAAATTATTACAAAATCAAAATCTAAAACATAATCATGTCGGCGTACTCTAGTTCTTATGAGTAAGCAGAAAATATGTTGGTCTCATGTACTAAAAGGAAAAATGTTTCTAGTTGTTTGGCATGCATATTAAACAGTCAATTATATGTACTCTGATTATGTTAACCGAATTAAACATTAGATAGAAACAGATCTAAGAAAATATCATGAAGACTATTTTTATTCTTTTTTGTCAGTGGCTTATGACATCTTCCTGTAAAAAAAACACAATAATGTTTTGGAAATGAATTCTAAGCCAAACAACAACCTTATGTACTATAAACATCCCGAGAGAGAAACAAAATTACTAAGAAGAAAATATGTTGGCCTTAGGTACTAAAAGGAAAAATTGTTTCTGGTTGTTTGGCAGATCCTTGGGCTGTTCTTTGTGACTTTAAAGCCCAAAGAAGACTTGTGGCATGAAGATCTCCCAAACTACGGTGAGTATGTGGGTGCCTAATAAGCATGGAATTAGGTCTCATGCCTAAGCTTCACCAGCTCAAAGCAAAATAGAATGCTACAACAGAGCCACTTGGATGGACAATAATAGAGATAAAAGGGAAAAAAAATAGAAAAATTGAAAACAGGGAACAATATTATGTCAGTTTGCTTAGTGTGTTTCAATCTTCCAACTGCTAGAGTAACAAATTACAGTGAAAACAAAATTGATAAATTCAATCTGGCATTCAACAATACTCATGATATACAAGTTCAGTAAATGATATACACATTTCGGAAATCCAGTTTTACCTTTCTAGCAGACAAGTCCCTAGGAGTGGGAGTGGGGGTGTAAACCAGGGTTGAATAGTGAGAGAAGGACTTGTTTACCCTGTAATCCTGCACAGTTAACCTTATCATCATCAGAATTTGACCACTGAAAAGGTACTCACTGCACATGTTAGTGTAGAAACAAAACTCCAAGACATCACACTACAAAAGTGCCAAAACCAAGATATGAATATCTAGTAACTGAAATCATTAGACCTCCCCACGAAAACATCACACAGTATAGATGAAGGGCAACGATTTTACTCAAATTGCACACATTTCAATTAGAAACACATTAAACAGGTTCAAAACCCATAGAGGACCACTGGTTATGGAAACTCAAGACTTGGGTCATATGCAGAAATGGATAAGATTGGTCACATACATACCATGAGGGACTGCACCAGAGGAACCATCTCAACTAAGTCCCTGTACAGATCTTTATCCACATGTCCATTGGTTTGTGATGACACGGATGGTGAAGAAGGTCCAGAGCCCAGTCCAGCAGCAAGATAACCCATGTCATGCATACCACCATATCCTCTAACATCCTTCCAGCTCTCCCTGAAGAAATGCTGATCCATTCCCATAGAACTGTTGCTCTCCATGATTATTAACACCAAAACTGCAAAATCTGTGAACTTGATGACGACAACAATGTAGCTCTACTACACTCAAAATTAGTAGTTTTGGAGCTCACTGACAGATTCATCGTCTTCTCCTGCAAAACCTATGGACCCATTTCGTCTTTGGGCCATTTGTACATACCCAAATGCTCAAAACCACCAAACTCCTCCGGCTAAGTCCGGATCTCCTGTTCTCCTCTGGTTTTTCTGTCCAATGACGGAAGTCCAACTCAAGATCTGTGACAATTTCTCTACAGAACCCACTTAAACGTATGTGGGTACTCCTGATTTCCCAAGTAAAGGAAAACAGCAATCTTTCTCAGTGTTCAGATCTCAATTCTCTTGTTAAATTAACACCCTCTGCTGTTTGCTTGGACGTTCTACGTCTCTAGACAGAATTCTTTAGACCATTGTTAGTGTGAAAACACATATGGATATTCGTAATGGAGAAGAATAAGAATGAATGATTTCGAGACTTATAATCTACGACGACAATGGACAGACTTCTCTGTGTGGTCGCTTGCGCGCTGAACATGTAAAGCTTACGCGTCCATTCACAGTTTCATACGCTTACGAATTCGATATGCCGTAGTGAAATACTGTGTATTGGTTATTTCCACATGCAAAGTATTATATTTTAGTAACGGTAAGTTCTCAAAGTAACGGCTCTTAATTTTCTCCCAGGTTGTGGCAAAGGTAAGTCAATCATTTGGGGTTCAGTGGGGGGTAGTGAGGCTTAGAGATAAATTTATTTTTTCAGTAGGTGAGATATTAATACTATCATCTAGTCCATGAAAGAATCATGGGATAGTATAGTTGATGAGAGGTGTGTATTGTTTTTTTTTAAGGTATGGGTAGTTTTATGGGATAGTATAGTTTGTGAGACGTGTTTTTGTATGGGGAGAGGTTACGAGTTTGAGTTTAGTGTTTTTGGGTTGTGGTTTAACACCTATATCATCTACTAAGTGGGGAAATATTGATGAGTTTTTCCCAAAATTTAATGTTGAAAAAAAAAATAATACTATTATCTTCCATTAGGGTTAGATATTTAAGTTTGAATTTAATGTATAATTTGAAAGATTGATTATAATTTTATTTTAAATTTAAAAAATTAATTATAATTTGTAATTTTAAAAGATAAAATATTAAAAATAAATAATTTTTTAAAAGAAGGTTTACAAGTGGTTAAGGAAACCACTTTTTAGTATTTACTGTTTTGAGAATTATTAATTTTTTAATAAAATTAATTTGTATTTCAATTTTATTTAATTAAAGAGATTGGTTTTTTTTAATTGAATTGATTAAAAAACAGTTTTTATTTATTTATAAATTGTAAAGAGACAAGTTAACTACTCTATCGTCATTTTGTGTCATCATTATTATATAAAA
>JASDQU010883679.1:41848-56529 GCA_032191745.1 Picea mariana | reverse complement strand
CGCATTTCTTCGCCTTCATCAAGAGTCCAAGTAGGATTTTCTGGAGGCTTATTTGGTGTAGAAGTTCCCTTTTTGGGTGGCATGTTGGCCAAGTATCACTTTTGAACCTTGATTTTGAGGTGGTTCTGCTGGACAATATTGCTTCTACTGTATCTCCCAAGTTTTGGCCCTTCTGGGTATGAAAATTTCTTTTATATAGTTCTCTGATATTTCTTCTTTGCAATTCCACATGTCTGATCAAAATTGGATGTGCCCAGTGGAATTTACGGTAACTTCCCCACAACTTGCCGATTTTTGGCCTTTCCAGGAGATCTCACTTGTATAGCGTGCCCCACACAAAATAATTGATATAAAATTTTGAAACTCACACCAGAAATACTACAGACTGTCCACAATCCAATGAAACAAGTCCCACTCAATTTGGATACTCTTGAAAGAAGTTATGATTGTTTTAACTGAAACACCTTCTTGAGACTAGTCAATAGGACTAGTTAGATATCCTATCTTACACAAGGTGTATATACAAATTTACGATGACCCAGAAGCTAAAATTTTTACCACAGATACCTTACTAATTTCTGTAAATATCCTCTAGAGTTCAGGGTCTGAAACGTTACAGAAACATTTTTATAGTGAAAATTCCGTAATGACTCAGTTCAGGATGATTCCATAACCCTATATTGTACATGCTGTATCTACGAAAGTGTATGGCCTCAGGAGATGAATTTTGAACCCAACATACCTTGATCCGTCTACTAAATATCCTCCAAGCCATTCCTTCTGAAACGTTGTAGAAAAATAGTTATAGTGAAAATTCCAAGGTGTCTCAGATGTAGCAGCAAAACCCCAAGACCTTGAGCTCTGATACCATATGTTAAGAACCAAATATCAATATAGCATAGAAAAACCTCAGAAAAAGTAATCAACACCTTGAAAAAGAGATAATTTTAGATAATAAGCCTCTTCAAGGGGGCAACCTCCTTTTACCCCACTNAAATGTTCAAGTACAAGATGATTCAAAATGAAAATGTCTCCTTGGTATATATAGGAGACTAGGAGGTATAATTACAACTAATGGCCTAAAGCCGACATAAATAAAATAACATTACTAATACAATATGCCCCAATTAAGGAGTAATGAGCCAATATTAGGGCTTAACAAAATTACTGCAGAGGAGTCTCCAGGATAAAAACACACAGTCTCATGTAAATGTCCAAATTCTTGTCCACCATCAAGATTTAGATATGATCTTTGTCGTTCTCCCATGGAAAATATCTTCATTCCTTTGTCCTTGATAATGGTGCCAAAAGATGTTAGTCCCTAAATTTTCACTTGACTTTGAGAGGGAAATCTAGGGCATCGTCAAGTTATTGCAATGGTATTTCTATAAATGTTTTTGAATAAGATTTAAAAAATGGTTGAAAGCTGGCTCAAGAATACAATAAAATCATATGACACTTTGATAAATCAGATGGTAAAGAAAATAAAGAAGGGAATATATATGAGTTTCAATTTGTCCACTCACACATGGATTTCTCATTCCCAAATATTATTAAGAAATAAGAACATGGTACTTGAAAGCAATCTTAATTATGAACAAAAACAACAAAATTTTCACTGTGTTACTCACAACTAAGAGATCATATGCTTTGCAACAGATAAAATGCATTCAAGTAATAAAAAGAAACAAACAATAACATGAAAACAATATCTGACCATCAAAATGCCTTTTCCATTTAGTGCCAATATGAAAATATTTTCTTTTCCTCACAGTGGAGTCTTTACAAAAATAGCCCTTGATTCCCCAATTGATCGACCCTAATACAATCTTTTCAATGTCTTTTTAAAGAACAAAATTATTCCTAAAGATCCTATTTTTTAGATTACAATTTTAAGATAGGATAATATCAACTAACTATTTCCTAGGAGAGAAAAAAATGTACGAGCACTTCTAATGCCTATAATGTAGTCTTCTTAACAACTAATTCGAAAAGAGACTAGATAAGAGTTTGATTAAGCTTTACAAATCCCCAAAAAAGAGGAATACTCTGTTGCTGAGTTGGTTCATCTGAGATACAAAAAAGTTCTATTTTGAACGAAGCACTAATAACCAAAATGCTCAGCTTCACTATCTTGGTAATAGCCTCGAGCAATAAAAAAATGTGGCAGACTTTCCTTGGGATTTCATTGTATGATAACTACAGAAGCTCTGGTGTCCCTATGTTTTAGCTTAGTTGTCAAGACCACATTATGCCAATACAATCTTATATTTGATTCTCTTACCTCCTTTAACATGGACTTTTGATCTTTCCTCTTCCTTTTAAATTCTTTTATCTTTTCCTGTTGTTTTTCATTCCATTTCTCTACAAAGGACCTTTCTTTCCTCAACTTCCTAATAATACCATGCAACTCTTTTACCCCGTCTTTCTCTTTTCTTGCTTCCACCATGAACTCTGGATGTTCTTCTACTGGGGCAGGTAGGTTCAAATCTATGGAGGCTTTTGGTTTCCTTAATTTAATTTCATATTTTGAGGACAACCCAGTGCTAAGATCCTCTTCTTCAGTGCTTTTTGATTCTCTGGTTTCTGGAACATCCTGTAGCTGGTTTATTTATGGAAAGGAATCAATTTTCTCATCCTCATATGTGCCTTTGAGTGTAGATTCAGTGACTAAAACTGATCTTGTGGTTTCCCTAGTTACATGTCTCCTTGAACATGGTGCAATTTGTTTTCCTTTTTCACGTTTTTTCCTCTGCTCTTCAGATTCCTCTTCTAACCTATGTGAAGAAGATGCTAAGGTCTATTTTTTAACCTCTTTCATAGTGTCTTCTGAATTTTCTTCGATGATAATAAGGTTTTCCTTCTTGATAGAAGGATGAAACATATCTTTTGAATTCAACCTAAATTTGTTTGCAACACTGGTAGAATTTATATTAGGTTATTTAGACTCATGTTACTTCTTCTTGCTCTTTTTCTTACCCTTTGCAACCCTTTTTCTAGTATACCGTTTCTTCTGTTTGATTGGACTTTGGACTGGGCTTGTAGTAAAGTCTTCAGGTTCATTAGGTTCCTCTTTGATGTCTGGATCAATTTTAAGTTTTTTTCCTCGACTTGGAGTGATATTCTTGTTCGGTTTACCTATGGGAAAATATTAAATTGCTTGATGTGTATGTAACTTTCTCTTTCTAGCACGAGTTATCCTAGCTGCAGGGGCGCTTTCTTTCACCAAAACATCAGTGGCTTGAGAGGATTTTTTACCTTTTCCAAGTTTCTTTTCTTTAGCACTTTTGGACTTAGGTTCCTGCTATTTAGGTTTTAGTGACTAAATTAACCAGTCCCAAGACCTTTGAACTTCACTTAAAGAAAAGGTTACCAATGTTTTAATCAACCCTTGATGAAAAAGACTACTCTTTGCTGTTGCAAGATGTGTCTGAATCAACTTAGACATATTAGATATGCTTTTTAATAATAAATAAGGTAGATTAAGAGGATAGTCACCATTCACATGGATTAATAGTCTAATATGATAAAGGTGAACTAGAGAAAAAATGACCTTCACAGGTAATGTACCTGTGAATGATCAACATGGTAGTGTGCCATTCTTTTCTCACCCAACTATGTGGGATGCCTTAGCTCAAATTGGAGTTTTTCTTTTCTGGAATAAAAAACTGATTAACAAACTCCATTACTAAATTTTCTTTCTTCTACCATCTCTCCCCGTATACTGGTGATTTGCAAGTTTTTGCTATGGAATGCTCTGTCATGTGCATGAGGAGTTTACCCACCACAGTTTCGAAACCATCAAAATTCTATGCAAAGATCATGGAAATTTTCTCATCATGACCCTGAAATGTCGAGAAGAAGTCGAACCAACCTACATATTTAAAATTCTGTGCCATTTGAGGACAAGCTTCAAGTAATTCTGTCCCTTCGGGCTCCAACCTGGTTATCTGCTCACTCTTTTTTGGTGCCATGACACTGATACAATTATGTGGAAAGTTTATGAGAATGTCAAGGGTTCGATCACCAACTTTCGAGGACTGTTTAAGTCTGATATTTATCTGTTCACCTACAAAGAATGCATGGAGTAATAGACATACTAAAAATAGGCAGATTATGACTTCATACATGGGGAATAATAATCAAGCATTGTGATTTGATATCAAGGTGGCAAGTACAACCCGATCCTTTGAGTTATTTGTCATCATGAGAATTACGACCTGACATAGATCATACACATATATGTAGATCCTGTTAGTCTCTATTTTTGTCTTGGTTTAGTGAGAAACCCTTATCCTGAGTTTTCCTTACCCACACTTCAATTTTTATTTCTAGTTGTTTTCAATTTTTGTTTTGGTATCTTATGGTTTTCATTACAGTTTTGGGATAGTTTATTTAAGTTTGATTTTGAAAGCACACGGTTTAAAATTGAGGTGTCTCCTTATATGCCTATTTGAATGTCAAATTTTCAAATTTTTTTAGGTCATTAATAGCGCTACGAGAATAAGTCTATTCCCGTAGCGCCAAATAGTCATGCCATGATATGCGCCTGCCATCCTGATTTCGTTATGATGACATGAATCGTGGGTTGAGAGTTCACATGTGTCCATGAAAGCTTGGAAATCATTTGCAAATTCAACCGTTTTAGAATCCGATTGTTGTGTACTCATGCAGGACTCATTTTAAATCACCCTTTTCTTGATGATCGTTAGATTTTACCTGTTCAAGTTTGTTGAATTCAGGCTTGCAGTGAGGAATGCAGGTATCCACTCAAAGGAATGGTATACACTAACAATTGCAGGTGGCAAATTTGGAACCCGAGGGCGCTAGTTGCAGAATTGTGTTTTGATGGCACCAAAGAGGAGCAAATAGGTTGTCAGAATAGAACTAGAGGGTGCCAAACTTCTTGAAGTCTATCCTCAGATGGCTCAAAGGTTTAGAGATGCTGGGTGGTTTGAATTCCTCACCACTTTTCAGGGTTATGATGAGTAGGTCTCCATGGAGTTCGCTCTGAATTTCGATGGTCATGAGGTAGAAATCAGTAAGATGCTGATGCTAGTGAAAAAATAGACTATCACAAAGGCTTGTAGGCTTATTGTTGGAGGAGAAAGACGGTGGAAGAAAGAACACATGGTCACATAATTTGTAAACCAATTCCTCCTTCCAGATAGGAAAAATACGGATTGGAGAAGGGGAATACCTCGTAGCTGGATTCGACCCGAATGGCACACAGCTCTGGTCATGATTCATAGGTATATCACATGCGAAGGAAGGTTTTCACTGGTCTATATTTACCATATCAGGATACTAATTCATTTAAATGGTGATTACCGGTTAAATCTCCCTTATTTTCTGCTCAAAAGCTTGACAAAAATGTCGAAAAGAGTGCAGTCACTCTCTACCAATGCTAAAAGTAGCCTGTTCCATCAAGTCCTGATTAAAACCCTAGTCATGTCTGCTTTGAGCGAATTACAGAGATCTGGCTCACACAATCTTTAAATCCTATCACTCAGTCCAATAAGAAGAAGAAAGGTAGAGGGAGGAATACCATTACACAGAGCCAAGATATTTTTGATGAAACCCCTGTGAAAGAAGAGTTTTCTGATATCAAGGTGACTAGGAGGAGCAGAAGTAAAAGACCTAGGTGGGAGCCCGAAATTGAAACATTTTCTGAGGAAGATGTTAAAGGGGAAAAAGATTCAGATAATGATCTTGATTCTCAAACTATAGTCAAGCTTAAAACACCATCAACCTGCAAAAGGAGTGCTACAACCAAAGGGAAAAAGGTTAAAGGTGTGTCTGTATCACATAAACCTAGAAGAAATTCTACTAGGGTCACCAACAAGTATAGATTGAAGTTAAAGGCAATGTTCAATCCATCAATCAAAGAAGAAAACTTCATAATCATAGAATATGATTTTGAGAATGTTGAAGCAAGTACCGGGAAAAGGGAAAAAAGGACTCCATTGCCCAAGAAATCTGTCAACAAAGGAAAAAGAATACTTACACCACCTATAGGGCCTATAACAAGAGCTTCAAATAGATTAGCAAAAGCTAAGGAGATGGCTAAAGGTATCAGTGAAAACCCTGAAGATAAACAAGATTACTTTGAAGACTCAGATCGCATACCAGATGTGCTTGAAGCTATAGATTCAACAAGTTCTGAGGAAGAACATAGCTCATAATTAGTCTCAAAGTACCAATTTAAAGCCAAGGAACCTAGCATTTCCTTAAACCTGAATGAACTTGCACCTTTTGAAGAATGCTCAGGATTCAGAGTTAAAATTATAACTGATAAATAAAGGATCAAGGAGTTTCATAAAACAATAAGACAATTAAAGAAGGAGAAGGCGCAGATAGAACAATGGAATGCTCGCTAGCAAGAAAGGATTCAAGGTTTTAAAAATAAGAAGAAAGAGCAAAGGGCATTGCTCAAAGAACTTAGGGAGATTAATTCCAGACTCTATTGGCACAATGTCGTGCTTACCACAAAGCTCAAACAGAAAAATGCCAAAGCTATTGTTGTGATTATATCCTAAAGGTAACATGGAAATTTGTTACAATCATGTTTAAATGTTTTCCAGAAAATATGGCAAAGCCTACTCATTTTTGGTCAATGAAATGCTAAGACCTCGATCTGTTTTATAGAATCAAACAAAACTCCTATTTTGTAGAGTCAAATGTAATGCTGGCAATATTTGCTATATCAAGCTGTTGAGCTATGATCTATTTTGGGGTTGTAAAATCTCTTTTTGAGTGAACTACCTTAGTAGTTAGATACTATTCGAATCTATTTATTAAAGGCTATACTAGATGATAGGATATGAAAGTTTGATAGATGGTTTAAATAGACAAAAGAAAGACCATGTTCTAGTCAAAAAAATGGAGACCCAAGGGACCTTTTTGTGAAGCACATTGTAAAGGCATTTATGTTCAATTTGACACTTAATAGCAAAGGCATATGGATGGTTAGACCCTCTTTTTCTATTCTATTATTTCTTTATTCATGCTTGAATTCATTATTCGAAATTGCAATGCTTTTTGATTCTTGACTGCTTATTTATACAGTGGAAATTTTACTGTAAAGATTATTTTTCAAGTTTGGTATCAAGCTGACCATCTTGTTTCTTTATGATATTTTGAGGCAAGAATTCTGGTGAAGCTGACAAATTGAAGGCTTCACCTTCCTTTTTCTTAATTGGTTTAATCCAACTTTGTGTTCACCTATTATTCAGTCAATGGGATATACTCTGTTTTAATCTTGTTTTTCATATTGTGTTGTTACCTTGAAACCAATTTCAAACCACCTTACTCAAAAAACCCAATCATAAAACCCTCAAAATGCTTTTGAAATAAATCGATGATGCCCTAGCTTTCTCTTAGCAGTCGAGTGCAACTTTAGGGACTAACATTTTGGTGTCGTTGCCAGGGATGAAGAAACAAAGAGATCTTCCCTGGGGAAACGACAAGTTTCATTCAAATCTTGGTGGTGAACAAGATTTGGAAATTATTTAAGACTGTGGTTATTCACCTGGCGACTCCTCTGTGGTAATTATGGCTCTGAAAAGAGAAGGTAAAGGACCTAAAACTCCTATAAATTATTCATCATCTAATAAGAGAATAGTAGCAAGGAAAAATCTAGATCCATAACCTATTGCAGTAGTTCTAGATCCAGAAAATTTACTAAGAAAACCTAAAGTTCTTTCCGGTCAGTCTTCACTCTCAAAGGAAAACTTTTCTTCAGAAAATTCTCAAGCAGAATCCTCTGAAATCATCAAAACTCAATCAAATGAAGATTTGAATCCTGAAAGTGAAATTAAACCTGTTGTTGAGTTTGATATAGTTTCATTCCCTTCAACTATTTCAGAATTAAATCCAGAGCAGAAGAAATTACTCATTGAACTCATTAAACAAGAGTATCTAGACATCTTGCTTGTAATTGAAACTTCAACAGATCACAACACAGATATTAAAAGCGAACCTGAGAAATCTTCGTCATCTCTTAGATCTGTCTCATCCGAATATTTTGGATGACACTATTTTTCTTTTGAGAACCCTTTGTTTCTTACCCCATTAGTTGATCATAGTCAAGAGGAGAAATCCTTGTTTGATAAAGATCAAGATTCAGTGTCAAAACATATAAGTTGTGACACACAAGGGACGCCTTATCCTTCAACATCACAAATTTTACTCACTTCCAAAGCTCCAAAAATAGCCAATATGGCTACAGACAGAATGGATGAAATAGTTGTAGCTAGGCATGCTCCCCTGGTACTTCCACAAGTCATGTATGCCTTTCCACCAAATGATTATATGAGATACTTGCCCAGATTCAATGGAGATGGATCAGTTACTGCTGAAGAGCATTTGAGTTCTTTTTATAGTTTTGCAGATAATTTCAATGTAGAGCATGTTGATATGTGGATGAGATTATTTGTACAAAGTCTAAATGGTGAAGCAAGAAAGTGGTTCAGGAGTTTACCTCCCAATTCAATAGCTGATATCGTAGCCTTAGATGATGCCTTTATCAAACACTGGGTAGACAAAAAGGACTTTCTATACTACATCACCGAATTTGGTGCTTTAAGGAGGAAACAAGGTGAATCAATACCTAATTTTACCAAAAGGTTCAACCAGATGTATGGTAAAATTCCAGAGGAGATAAAACCTTCAGAGACATCAACTAAAATCACCTTTGCCAATGCATTTGATGCCGAATTTTCCTTGTTTCCTAGGGAAAGAAGAACCACTACCCTCATCCTGATGCAATATGTTGCTATCGAGGTAGAATCTAACATATTAGCAGCAGACAAATTGAAGTCTAGAAATGATAGAGAAAGGAAAAAGAAAAAGGAAGAATTGCCTTCATCTTCCAATTCAGCATTTGATTCTAAAATGGATGAAAGGGCTAAGATGCTGAAAAATTTGACATCTGAAATGGAAAGGTTGAATATAGAACAAAAAAAACCCAATAGACCTATACCGGAGGGTGGTTACAAAATCCAAATCAGTTCAGAAGATCGAACAATGTTCCTCAGATTTTACCAAGAGAAAGGAAAAACCAACATGACCAAAATGTTTTACCTCCTTTTCAGAATAATGTAGTAGATGAGGAGGAAGATGAGGATGATACAGAAGAAGATCTTGCAGTTCGTTTGAATGATTCATAATCAATTCCTCTACATGTGACACAGTAGGATTACGAAGATGCTTTGATTGCAAATCAGTTTGAGGAAGGAGATGGAGATGAGATTGTCCAGCAAGAACCTAAAAGGAAAAAATACAATCTCAGATCTGGTTCCAATGCACCTAAAGTAGATACACCTGTGTCCACAAAGAAGGCCAACACTCCAATTAAGTCATGGGTTATCAAAGATGTTCCCAAGATTCATGTGGATCAACCATTGAAGCAACCTGCCAAAGATAGCACTGCTGACATAAAGGAACCAGATAAACATGTTTTTGTTTTCAATTTGGAACATGAAATCAACAAAATCAAGATTTTAGTGCCATTATTAGAACTCATGAAAACATAACCTTTCAGAAAGACCATCCTCAAGGCTCTTCAAGCACTAGCTCATGTCACCTTTTCAGATACAGTTAATCTAGAGGGTGAAAACCATGCTATAACTATTGGTCCTCACATTGAAGATAGAATTGATTCCTGTCCACCTTTTTACATTTCATTGAATATCCATGACAAGATATTACACAACTTCTTAATGGACTCTGGTGCCTCACATAATGTAATGCCTAAGGTGGTGATGGAAGAATTAGGGTTGGACATTACTAGACCGTATCATGATCTATATTCTTTTGACTCCAAGAAGGTCAAATGCCTTGGAGTTATGAAAGACGTGGTGGATACTCTTTCCCAGTTGCCTATGAAAAGTGTGGTATTAGATGTTATTGTGGCTGACATACCACCAAAATTTGGAATGCTTCTTTCAAGATCTTGGGCTAAGAAGGTAGGTGGTACTCTGCAGATGGACCTTAACTATGAAACCATACATGTTTTTGGTGGGGAACTATTAGCCCATGGCTTACCTTTACCAATCACCAAGTCTAAAATTGTCACCTATATTTGTATTATTCATTTAGGATATTAGTAATATATCCTCAAGTGATGACTAATGAGTTAGTTAAGATTGCCTAGCCTAGTCATCATGCATGATTTTAGGATCTAGAGAAAATCTCTCTATGAGGTGCCATCACCCATTGTACTATAAATATGTAACATTGGAGTGAATAATTTAGTTGTTGGCTAATATGCCTTTTCCGCCATGTTGTTCTTGTTTATGATTTATCAATTGTTGTTGTTCTTCTTTATGATTTATCAATTGGTATCAGAGCTGGACTGGGCTTATCTCCCTAACAGGAGTGCCCAGGAATATGATAGAATGAGAGGTGAAGGAGCCGCAGAGTGGAGGAGCCATGATCTGCTTCTAGCATTGAGTTTGCAACTACGTTAGTGCGGGAACAATAGTCCATTGTGAAGCGTTCATATTGGTTCACACAGATTGGCGTACGGACTGGTGCGACCTGCGAGTTTCCTTCATAAAGCAATCACTGTATTCCTATGTGAGATCGTGGTCCAGGTGAGATCACAACGTTGTATAGATCAACGTTTCTTGTGTTGAAACCTGTGGTGAATTGTGTGCCTTTACCATCGACCTAGGAGTTCATTATATTCAAGATTCGAATCAATCCTGAGATAGCTGAAGGAATTGTTTTCGGTCGGAGTACAAAATTGTTGTCCAAGAAGCCATAGAGTCGCCTCTTATGACGAGCGCGGAGAGGTGTAAAGTAGAATCGTGATTTTTTTTTGGGACATTTTTCTGGTGAGGCAGCCCGCGTGGTGCATCGGTGTGGTGAGGAAGATCTCCTTTCATCTTCTGTAACACTTTGCATGTCAAATTTGGCTTGGATTTCTCCATCGCTGCAGATAGAAATTTTAGTATAGATGACTTAGATCTCTCGAGTTTCAATCATGTGATGTTGTGGATGTCTGCTTGTGTGTTTTTCTAACAATTTTGAGGAGGACAAAGCGCATTACAAATTCACTTCACATTCCAATCTCGATCGCATCAAAATCAACCTCAATCATATCAATAAATCTGCCAGAAATCCCATACGACTGCACTCGCAAGGGTAATTGCAAAGATATAGGAGTTGTTGGTGTTGATAATGTTAATAACAATTTTTGTATAGTTGAATCCCATGCCAACGCTACCTTTGCTGTTAGTAACAAAAGATGGCTTGTTCACCAGATAATCATGAATAAGAATTAGGTTAAGTTCTCTGATGGGCAATATGACCATTGTGCATGAAAGATCCATCCCGGCAGTGAATAGCATCGATACAGCGTGATGGTTAAGACCGGCGTGGTACGAACCGAAGGGCATCCCTCCGAAATCATACTGTATAATTCTGTACATGTCCACAACGACCGCGGTGTCACAAAACTCAACGCAGGCCACAATCAAGCAGAGAAAGGCCAACACCGTCTGCATCGACTCCACCATCACTCTCTCCCCGATCTTCAATGATTGAATCTGCCCTCCTCACGGATCTGTAGTTTTCCCAGCAAAATCGGATATAAGATTCACCAATGGGGATCTCCGTCTCCAGAAGGGAATCAAATCTGCAAATTCTGCCATGATTTCAGTCCTCAAGTGATAGTTCTCATCGTTGTGATAGCCAACACATACTCTTGCGTATTAGAGCGAGTCGACCTTGCAACTAGTACTTTGTTTATGTGGTGGTTGTGAAATTTGAAGGGCTCAGGCATTGCAAACCAACATCCAATAATTGATGGCAGCGTGAAGAGGATCTTGTGTGTTTTAGAGCTCGTGGATGTTGCAGAGCAGTGCATCATATCTTAATAGAGTCAGCTTGTCTGATATTGTATTTTCTTGATCGTTGGTAGATGTTGATCAATGTGAATTGCATGGAAATCCTCGTTGCTGCAGAACATTTCTAAGTTGGATCGGATCCATCATCGATGCAGTCTACAAATTATCAAGGGAGCGTGCACAATTGTGAAAGTGGTCACAACATTTGGGAATGAAACACTGGAAAATACTGTTGGTTCAGAAATTAAAGATGGTTGAGCAACAAAGTTGAAGTCACATTTAATTATTTGTGAAGGTTAAATGCTTGAAAGTTGAGAGAGAGCTTGAAACATTTGTAACCCTCTTTGAATGTCCTTGTGATATCAAGAAAGAGATTAGGATGACTTCATTTTGTATTTTGGCACAAACTTGTCATTGTATTTGGGCACACTATTGTGATCACAAGGGAATCCATAATATAATAGATTATTTTTGCTCGCGTCCTAGATCCGCCTGAAATTGAATAAGGGGATCTTAGGTACACCTTGTGTAGTGTGTGGTGATGATTTTTTTCATGGTTGTTTTATGAGTTTGATTTATGTCTAGTCTTGACATTATCACACACACATGGAGTACAAATAAGGTTAATACAATCAAGCACATCTCAATCAAGCACTTACAATCAAAGCACATGTAATGAAGCAACGACAAAGAATATTGAAGCACATGCACGATCAAGCATAAGTAATCAAACAACTGCAACAATATCAAGTTCTCAACAACATTTCTTCATCAAATCACTGAAACAATAGACAAATCAAGCTCGCAATCAACGAAGAATTGGACGTGACTTGGAGTCGAAACATCATCAATTTAAAGATCAATTTAACTTTGAAATCAAACATTCATTGTAAACTTGCAATAGTTTTCTTTGTAAGTGTGAAATCAAAATCAAGTTGAATTGCAGTGTAATTTTTAGGTGCATTCTAGGTTGATCCCGACACCAAAGAATCATTGTAATTTTGAGTCAAAATTGACAAGGTTGAGTACTTTAACTCAAATAATTGTAAACATCACTAATTTGGGATGCAGTTTCGGTGGTAACCGACATCCTCAACTTTCTGGAAGCAAGTTCAAGCAAGGTAAGTTCAAGTGAGCGTGAATATCAAGCGAGCGTGAAGTTCAAGCGAGCGATTCAAGTGAGAGAGTTGCAGATAATCCTTCTTCTATCGAGTCAAAATTGTAATAAGGATCTACCTACACAAGAAGACCTCTTTTAGTGTTTTGAAAATGGCTCAAAGTCTTGAATTATTAGAGTTACCAAACACTCTAATAAACACCACTGAAGACAACACAGTGACATTGAACAAAGAAACTCTTCAATCAGTGCTAACGTGTTTGCAAGTGACGCAAGCTAAAGTTATACTTCTTCAATATCTATCCCAACTATTGAATGATGAGTTGACTGATCTCAAAAATAAACAACCAGTGAAGTGTTATGAACCAGTTTTTGTTCAACACAACCCTCTCTATGATGATAATGATGATGATGATGATGTTTTTTATCAACAACCAGTGAAGGAACAACATAGTGATACAACTTCAGAATCAATTTCAGACGAAGTTGAATCTATTCATGAACCTACAATTCAAGAGTTTTCTTTTGATTTCAGTAAAGAAAACCTTTCAATGATGCATCAACATGCAGTAAATCCAACTCCACAAATTTCAAAGCAACAGGTTCAGAATACTCTTTCCAAGCCCATCATCAGACCTTGGGAAGAAATCATCTACAACAAGAATAGAATAGGACTTGGATATGACAAGGAAGTTTCCTTTTATATTCCTAGTTATTCCAGACCAATCAAGTTCCAAAGTGTTGGATTCCTTCAAGAAGCTTTGACTTCACCTGTTCAAGTTCAACATCAGAATGATAAGTGACAACATTGTAATCAAGTTTGTCACAAGGAGAATCAATGTTTTGATCTCCATCCTTTCCAGCATTGTGGAAAGCATAACCATTCTTTAGACAGATGTTCAACGCTGAAGAAACCTGCAAGATTGAAGATTCACTATGAGTGGATTGATCCTTGGAAATGGTCATCAACAACCAAGCAATTATATAAGTCTTACCATAGAATTCAATCTCGAGTAAAGACCAATCTTGTATCATATAACATTTGTGTACCTCATATAAGTGGTCCCCTTATGGCATAGCTTTCAAGCATGGCCCTCACGGGATGAGATAACATGTGGTTTTTTCTACATGCCCACTTTGTGTTGTACTCAAATGAAACAAGTACGGTACTCTCTTGAGCCTAGAAGGGGGGAGTACAATGATGTAACTCTCATGCACCTTAAGGGGGGGAGTTCAAATATCTAGTGAAGATGGCTCAAGAAACCACTTGTGGTCTCTCCTTTCAGCTGACAAAGGGGGGAATTGATGATGGAATTGAAGATGGTTGTCAGACAAAAAATTTCGACAACAACAAACATCAAGTATGCCATATGGACATGAAATTTTCCAAATGGGCAATTGCGGTCTGTAGATGACAGACTTTGGCAGAATTATGGTTCAATAAGTTTAAGTTGAATCATATAGATTTTGATTTTGAGAGCAATGATGTGAACATTTGGTTCACATAGATGGTCATTTGACCTAGCAGAGGACAAGAGGATCCTTCTGCATTGCAGCTTGGCATTTGATTGAGTTGTTAGGCATTTTCAGGGATGTGTCAGACTAGAAGTTGATTCACTTCTCTTGGTTCGCTCTCATCAGATTGGAGTTTACATTAAGTAAACAATTTGCATGCATCTTGGCTCACATGATTACATTGTGAGATTTTC